>JAABKJ010000473.1:0-49533 GCA_011634705.1 Andricus grossulariae | reverse complement strand
ATCCACACATCACTACTTTACCACCGAGCAATTCACGCCTACCCCGAAAGGGAAACGGCTTAATGATATAATAAAAAAATAATAATAATAATTAAATCACTTTTAATTTATCAATTCGTCTGAAAAAGTCTAGCTTCTTTCCTTTAAATATCTTTAGGTTAAAAAACTAGACATATTATTATTTATTTGTCAAAATTAGCACTCAGAAGCGGAATGGGATTGACCAACCGACCCGATAAAAGTTTTGCAGACCGGCCCTAAAAGCTGTGCTACCCAAATTTTTTGAAACAGTTCAAAAGATTTGAAAGACTTCCAGGGATTTAAAGGATTTCAAGAGATTGCAAGGTAAATCATATAATTTTGAAGAATTTTAATTATATTAAGAAATTTTCAAAGCTTTTAAATGTTTTAAGAAAATGTACAAAATTTTGCGGCAGTCCAAGGGATTGCACAAGAGTTAATTAAGGGATTTAATATTATATCAAACATTTTAAGGGATTTTCAGAGATTAAAGCAAATTGTATAGGATTGTAAAGAATCTCCTAAACTTCATAAGAATTTTTAAAAATTATATAGGAATTAAATACTAATAATTTTATAATATTTCTATAAACTGCAACGAATTTCACAAAAATGAAGGGATTTCGTGAGCTTTCAAAGATTTGAAGGTAATTTCAAATGTTTCGGTTAATATGCGGCTTTAAAGAATTTTCTTCAATTTCGAAAGATTTGAAAGGATTTCATAGGATTTATAAGATTTTAGGATATTGATAAATACTCCAAGGGATTTCAAATGATTTCAAAGATTTACAAATATTTCAAAGGATTTCCGAGGATTTCAGTAATTCTAAGGGATTTTAAAGGGTCTCAATATGTTATTTTAATAAATTTCCCAGGAACTTAAATGATTTCATAGGACTTCAAATATTTCAAGATATTTCCAGGAATATTATCAGATTTCATGTAATTTCATAGGATTTCATAATATTTTAGTGGATTTCAAAAATTTGAAAATATTTTCTAACATTTTGAATAGATTTTTGGGTATTTCCAAGGATTCTGAGAAATTTTCAAGAGATTAAAACAATTTAAAGGAATTCCCAGGAAGTCTAATGATTTTTACAGGATTCTAAATGATTTAAGATTTCCAAAGATCTCAATAAAAGCTCCCAAATTTCAATAAAATTTTCAGGAAATATCAGATTTCATGGAATTTTACGGATTTTTCAAGGGATTTTATTGAACTTCAACGGATTGTAAAGATTTAAAGTAATTTTATAATATATCAAGGTGTATCAAGGATAATTTCGTAAGATTGAAGGGATTTTAAAAGGATTTCCAAGATTTCAATGATTTTTATTTTAAGGACTCAATTTTTCTAATTGATATTGAAAGGTTCATAAATCATTGAAGGCGATAGTATCCACACAAAACCTACTCAATGATTGTTTTTACATAGTGAAATTTAAAAATGGGAAACCTCCAAAACTGATTAGGTTCAAATTTAATGCCCGTGATAATGTGATAATTCTAAAAAACCTGACATAACAAACTACAACTTAAAAAATTAGTGATGTTCCTGATTGAGCATTTAAAAATTAAAAAACTTCGAAACAAATATTTGCGAATTTAAACTTTTGAAGCTAAACAACTTAAGTTTCAAGGCTTCAAAAATTAAACTACTTGAGAATTGCGTATTCAAAAGTATAATTTTACATTGAAATTATAGAAATTTTAAAGGTGATACAAATTATTCAGAGGTATTACATCATGTAATATCAAGTGGAATTCAAAGTGATTAGATAGATTTTATTATTAAAAAACGAGATTTCTGTTAAAAAAAAAAATTTACTGTAATTTTCACCAATCAAAATTGAAGAATTTTTGATATTGGACACCTTCAAAGTTAAATTATTCTAAAAACGTTGAAAATTATATGATTACTGATTGAAAGCTTGAAAAACAATGAACCCAAGCCTACTTTAACCGATAAATACAAAGCTTACGATCGTGAAACTAAATCGTTAAAAATTAATAATGTTCACATTATGCATCACGCTTTTGCAATATTCCTAATGTTAATATTTTTTATAATTTTTCTCTATTTTTCAGTGAAAAGGAAAAAAAAAGAGGTAAGTCAAAAAATCCTGGGGGGGAGGGGGGCATTCCGCCACCCCGTAGATTCGCGCCTGCTCACAAGATATCAACATCTACATCATGTTTTTAGATGCTATACTAAACTTTTGGAGCCAGAAAAATTCCACTTTTAAGTTATTTGCATGAAAACATGTTGAATAACTTCTTTTTTAAAAAAATAAAAGCTTTCTCAAAAAGGGCCCAAGCGAATTTATTTGTGTTTGGCTTAAAATAATCGCGAAACATCCCAGAAGTGTTAACAGAAAAAAAACCGGGATGTGCAAAAGCCCTTTTGGGTTTAAGTCAGTCGAGCCCCATCGTATTTTTTGATCGCAACAACAAATATTTGGAGTTTTAAATAAACAATTAAATTCTACATGATTTTCTTTCACAAAATGCGCGTTTAATTTAATTTCAAAAATCCATTACCTGATCGAGTACAATGTTGGTATCAAGTAATAAATAATGTGGTTCTGGAAATAAGGAGCTTTTGGCTCCAGGACTCGTTTCATCCAGGACAGGATTTCGACTTTTGCATAAAGTACAAGCTTCGGATCCACACCAAACATCATCTCTGAGATAATGTTCCCTTACAACCTGAAAAAATTATTATAAAAATGTAAACAATGTCTACGGAACCTCAACATTAATTCTATAAGCGTAGAATTGTTTGGTCACCTTATAAATATTGCCTCCCTTTGTCTTTCGAAAAAAAGTTTTTGTTGTTAACATCTTGAAAATGTGTACATTGAAGAAATATCAGAACATAACATAAAATACGTCAACCACGTGTAATGCGGCAGCGACACTATTTGACACTATTTATAAGTGAGGTTATGTTAGTTTGCATCAGTGATAAAGGAGCATATAAATAAATATACAAAGTTATTTATTGTGAAATAGGGTCGAATATTTAGCAGAGTAAACAAAATGTTAGTTTGCATTTTAATATTTCGATTTCAATGTAATTTCAAATATCTCGGAAGGAAAGCTAAGGCCTAAGGCTAATGTTACGAGAGAAGAATTATGCAAAATGATTGGGGGACGGAAAGGTACAAGTGGTGTTGAGTGGTGGACACAGGTTCCACCAATCCTGTTGCAAATCATTTCTACGCTTCGTGTAACTGACGTCATTCATAAAGTTCATTCACACGTCCACGCCACGTAAAGATTCATGAAATATTGAAAGTTTCTTAAATTCTCTGAATTTTGTTGAAATGTACTGAAACTTCTAGGTAACTTTCAGTAGATTTCCACCTATTTCTGAAATGTCAAAAGCAAAAATATCTTTAGTCCTTTGGTCAAATGTTTGGTAAATTGCAAATAAATACATGTGGACTGATCGCTAAGTTTATGTTTTCTAAAACGTCACCTAACCTCTTTGTTCGATTATGTTATAAAAAATTAAAAAATTTTAAAACGATTTTACACGCATCTTTTAATTTGTTTTTAACATGTTCAGAGGTAAGTTTGAGAATTATTGCTATTAATTATACAGAAAATCCTCGGTTAATTATAAAAAATAGCTACAATATGTAAAAGTCATTTAACATACAATTATGTATTATTTTTATAAATAATCTACTTGAAAGATATAAATAAACAATTTCAAACAAATATCTGACATATTTTTAAAATGATTAAACAATAATCATGGCTCTAAAGAAGTATATTACGTTCTAAAAAATGTTCTAAAATTCTACTTTGCCACTCATCACGAATATAATGTGTAGAAATGTTATAGATGCAAATTATATCTTAATATGATGCAATCATTTAATAAAATGCATTTTCAAAAGACTTGGTAATATATATGAGTTTTCTAAATTAACAAAAGATGTATGTATTGTTTGATGCCTCTTTAAACTATGAATTATTACATAATAAATTGTTATTGAGTTTGCCTTGACAACTTATAAACGAAAAAGTTGTCAACACTCAACGATGATTATGAAAAGTGAATCACCTTAAGTGTCAATATAATGATACAAAACATAATCAGAAATATGTTACATTCTTTTCGTACGTATAATGATAATGGTAGAAACCACTCAAGTGTTTAAAAAATCACCTCCAAAGTTCAAAAGTTCTTGTAATTCGATATAATGCTATCCTTCTATAAGAATTCATAATTATTACGATGCAATTTATGAACAATTTATCAATTTTCAAATTGGATTATTACAAAGTCAACTATTTTTAATTTAAAACATTTAAACTTGAAAGTCTCAAAAGTTTAAGAGGGTGATTGCTAAAAAGTTGATCATTTTGGACAAGGAGATTTTCGAATGTCACTGAAATTTGCAACGTTTATAAACGAAAATATAACATTTTTAAAAATTATTCATCTGTTGTTCAAAGAACGTAAAAATTATGCAACGTACGATTTTAGATTGTAATAACTCATTAAAACGTCATATTTATTATTTCAATGAAATAAGCTATATTTGATATTCGGAAAAGGCTAACTTTTCACTAACTGCTCGGTCCTACAAAAAAAAGATTCATCCCTATATCCTTACTGGAAGACTGCATTTTGTCCACCCACATACTCTGAAATGTACACAAAAATTCGGAAAAACTATAACTTTCCTCCAAGCGTTGGGTTTTCAAATTTTCTTTCAGTAATTACTTGTTCTCGATGTCCAAGAAAAAACAACCAAAAGTTTAATCCATATATCCTTACCAGAAGACTGCGTTTATCCACCCACGCACTCTGATGTTATTAAGATTAAGTATTTTTGATAGGATGCGTGGTTTTTGCTTAATTCGTAAAAAACAACATTAAAAAATAAAAAATTTACTGTTTGGACAAACGAAACAAACTATGAAAAAAATGAATTGACAAAAGTTGCTGATCCAAGAAAGAGCTACAAATTTGTTATTAATAATTTTTTTTATAGGACGCGTAGTTTTTGTTTCAGTTGTAAAAAATAACATTAACCCTTCTATGGCACTCTTCCCGCCGCGTAACATAGCTGGCGCACTGGGGTATTTTTGACCCAAGTGAAAAAGGCTTCCCGCAAAGAGCCAAATGATTATTTTGAGTAGCTGAAGTTTTAACACACTCTTGGATAGTTACTTCAGAGAATGCGGTGGGTTATTTAGTTCAAAATTTATTTTAAATATGAAAAAAAAAGATTGTAGAAGTTAAAACATAGCAAAAAATGACATTTTTTACGAAGAAATTAATTACCTTTTTTTATTTTCTAATAACTGTATAAGTATCAGTTTCAAATGTTAAAGGGACTTGAATACGGTTGAACATGCCTGGAATCTTTTTGACCCGATTGTGCCATCGAAGGGTTAAAAATAATTTAATTTTTGGACAAACGATACAAGCTACGAAAAAAAAATGATTAGATAAAAGTTGTTGACCCAAAAAAGAGTTACAAATTTTTATTAATAATTTTTAGATAGAAAAAGTAAGTTTTCTTTTAATGGTAAAAAACAAGATTAAAAATAAAAAAATTAACTTTTGGAAAAACGACACAAGAGAAGAAAAATAAAATGAAAAGACAAAAGTTGTTCAACCAAAAAAAAATCTACACATTTTTTATAAACTCTTGTTATAAAAATAAAAGAATTACCTTTTTGGAAAAAGGACACAAGCTACACTAACATTTTATTCAACAAAATTTTTCGCATCAATTATATCTACAAATTTGCTCAAAACCACTTTACGCTAGGATGTGTATTTTCAGTTTAAAGAGTAAAAAATATCATTGAAAATAAACAAATTAAATTTATGGAAAGACTACACAAAATTCAATAAAATGTTACTTGGTAAAATAGTAATTAACTAAGTTACCCTAAAAGTTACAAATAACGTAACTTTTCAGTAATTTAGTTACTTGTAACAAGTTACTACTCAACACTGTTTCAGAGTGCGTGGGTGGATAAAACGCAGGCGCCTGACGATGATATAGGGATGAATATTTTTTTGGTGTTGCCTGACATCAAGTAAAAGTAATTAATGAAAGAAAATCCGAGAACCGAGGTTTAGTGGAAAGTTATAATTTTTTCGAATGTCAAATATAGCTTATTTCATTAAAATAATGAATATGACGTTATAATGAGTTATTACAATTTATAATCATATATTGCACCACTCAACAGAGTACGGAAATATTTGAAACAAAGATCGAGAAATGCTTTTCTGATGGATATGAATTTTACGCGTTGCTAAAGGTCGCGTGACAAGACATGCGACTATGATAAAAGAGAAAATTTCAAAAATTGTTTTAAAATATATGCAAAACAGATAAAAATATCTAAAAATGTGGGGAAATTACTATTTTCATGATTTATTTTATTTTTACTTCGGCGTTTAAAAATATCCTCAGGGTAGCCGCAGACTGGAAACCGAGAGTACCGGAAATTTTTCGAGACCGGGAAAATCGGGAAATGACAGTAAATTTATTATTTGATCGGGAATTTCACTTTTTAGAAAAAAAATCTTTCCATTCACTTGAAATATCACAAATCTCATATCACATGATATAATTCAATTTAAAATAAGTTTAATTTCAACTTTTTTAATGTTAAGTTCAATTGTTAACTTTTTTAATTATGAAACAATTTAGTGCACAATTCGTAATTGTAAAATCTTTTAATTTTAAATTTCCATGTTAGGTCTTCATTTTTAAGCGTATATTTTTAATTTGGATAATTTTAAAATTAAGCTTTGAAGACCTAAATAATTCAACATTAAAAGCGTTTGAAATTGAAAATTTGTGATGAAAAACGTTTTAAGTTGATGAACTGTAAATATAAATTATTTAATGATTTTTTTTTAATTGAAATTGGTTAATTAAAAAAGAACTATTTTTAATATTTAACAGTATTTGACAGTTTATTTAAAAAGAGTAGTTATAAATTAAATATTCAAAACTGAAAACTGAAAAAAGTTTTTTAAAAACCTTTGAATTTCACAATTCTAATTTTGAAAGAAAAGGAAGAAATTTTGGTGTTTAGTTTTTTTTCTGAAATTTAGAGTTTAGAGCATTGAGAAATGGTAGCGTTGATGTACATTTTTCAACCAGAAATGTTTGAACTGTTTAATTGTTAAATTCAAAAAAAAATAATTGTGCAGTTTAACGATAATTAATTTAAAATTGATCAATTGAAGTCTTAAAATCTTCCATTTCATAGGTGTAAATTATGAACGTTTGAATAAAAAATTTCGGAATGAAACAGTTTTTAAGCTTTAATTTGCATTTCAGAAAAAATAGTTATCATTATTACTGTTATTAGCTGTTACTGTTAGCTGGAAAAAGGGTTTGTCTTACAAAAAATTCCGTACCGGTAGACAGTTCGTTTTAACTATATTAAAGTTTTCGTAAGTATAAAGTTAATTTTAGCCCACATTATGAATAGCTTGAATAATTTTTTTCAATTTTTATCCTTGAATAGCAGTGCAACGTGACAAAACAAAAAAGTTTTCGTACAGACTTCAACATGATTTTTAAAATCGTCAACTGTGAAATGATGAACTCTACTCTTGATTTTAATTTTTTTTTCAACGCAATATAAATGGTATGTGTGAATCTTAAATATTAAAAAAATGGTGTTAATATTATTTAGCAAAAAAATGACATTTTGCGTACTTTTTTTATTTAAAATTTCTAAACGAAGTTGTCTGAACTTCTGAAATTCACAGTACTTTACTGAGATTATTTTAGAAAAAATGTATTATTAAAAGGATGAGTCGAAAATGACTGGGACCTAAAAGTGGTCAAGTTTTTGGCAATCACCCAAGAATATAATTTGAACAATTTCAGATTAAAAATTGGAAAATTGAATAATTTGCAACTGAAGGCATTAAAAATATAGTATATAAAAAATTGAATAAATTAAAGCCATGTGTCAAAAAGGAGCCTAACTACTAAAATATGGATTCCGAGAAAATGAAAGAAAATTAAATTGGGGTAAATTTGAATTAGTTATCACATATGCAGGGATCACAGCGCAAAAGCATCTCAAAAAAGGGGAAATAGGGAAATGGTTAAACGTTTATTTTACATGTAGAAAGGAAGAAAAAATGTTTTTATAGGGAATGGTATATTTTTAAATAATATCATATGATTTTGTAATGATTTTTACCAATAAAGAATTTATTTTTAAAAATTGGATATACTTAGGTCGTTTGAAATCCATTCACAGTGATATAAAGAAGTCCCCCAAAAAATGTGTAAAATAAATCATTTTTGTATGTTTAAAATCATTCTCATAATCAAGAATATTTTCTCATTTAAAAATTTCATTTTTCATTTCATGAAACGCTTAAGATTTCAAGTCGAAATATATTCAATTTTCAACCAAAAAAGATTAATTTTATACCAAAAGAGATGAATTTTGAAATATAGAGTGGAAATTTCAAGCCAAAAAGACGATTTTTTAAAAAGACAGTCGAATTACCAACTAAGGAGAATAAATTTTCAAATAAGAAGCTTTTTAACAAAAAACATGAATTTCCAATCCAAAAAGACGAATTTTTAACAAAGCAGTTGAATTTTAGACCAAAATTAATCATTAATCATTAATTAAATAAATAAAAATTAATCATTAATAATTAAATCCTGATACTCATTAGTATAAGTAAATATTTCCTTCTAAGATTTGTAATTCCATCCTTACTTTAATTCTTTAAATGTAAATGAGAAACTAATAATGTGAAACTACATTCTTCAATGCTCTTAAACTTAAATTAAAAATTGTTCAAATTTGAGCGCCTAAAGTATTCTACAGTTAAAAAATATTTAGTTTGTATAGATTCAGCCAAAAAGTATTTTAGCTTTAAAATTGTGTTTAAATCCTGAATATTTTAGTTTGAAATCGGTCAAATGAACATTTCTAATTTTTTTATTGCTAAGATTTAAAAATAAAATTTGAGGCTGCTGAACACTCTTATAGAGGTTTGAAATTCAAGTGGCTCATGAACCGTCGACTTCAAATTGTTCAAGTTAAAACATTTAACCTTGCAGTTGATCAACTTGGAATATTTAATATTTTAATTATGTAACTTTGTACATTTGAATTAAAAAGTGTCCACCTTCTAATACTTATTTTTAACATTACTGTATATTTTGGAACTGTTCTAATCTTATATTAGATAACAACTTCTGTCTCCGGTTTTCACATTTTCAATATGTTTTAAAACACAGAGGACATGTTATATGCCTGTTTGCGTATTTCGTTTCATTTTGAGCAACAAACTACTCAACTGAATGATTTTAAACTTTATATTCCGCTATGGCTGTCCTTACTTTTAAATTTGAACTATTTAATCAATCTGTTTTAATAATAATAATATAATATTTGTAAAGGTATGCCTCCGACAACTCTGAACAACCCAAGCGTCCAAGTTCCATCAAATTCATCATCCACAGTCTTCGAACCCACCAACTCAATAGAATCCGAAGAAAACCGACCACACCCTGTAGAATTCGAAGATTTCATTGAACCTACTCTACAAACGCCTGAAGAAGTTCTCCTTTCAGCAGCAAATTATAGAGACAATGCAAACACAAGTATGGAATGTTCAGAAATTGAATTATCACGAATTCATGCTTCCGAGAACAGAAACGATGAATCCTCTAGTCAGGAAGAAGCTCGAACATCTTCCGGATCTAGCGAAGGACCCCCACGTGCTAAAAGACGATGTACTGAAAGAAAAGACTCTTGGAATACAAAGAAAAGTACCCCGAATGTGCCAGATGTGGGAATTTATGGAAATAAATTAGTAGATTTGAAATCCAAAGAGAAGGAATCTAGTTGTTGGGAAAAGTTCACCAAACCTTCGACACAAGAGAGGCAAAAACAGATAGATGTTAATGTTCCCAAAGCCGGTACTCCAGTCACATCGAATATGATAAAGCAGGCTGGTCCTTATTTACTTGGTCCCTTGATTGGGACATCTCCGGTAAAAAGTATAGTACAATGTTTAGCTAGGCGGATGGGGACTGACAAATTTTATACTATTAAGATTCTGACTTTGAAAGACGAATCAGAACATGAAACTCAGGATGATCGACAAGGGAAAATGTTGTTGCATGCAGAATTTTCTCTTTTGAGTTTACTCCAGAATCAAGATGGTGTTGTACATCATCATGGGTTTTTCAAAGTAATTATATTAATAAATATAAATTGGCATTAACACCAGGGTGTCAATCGGACCGACAAAATTTTCAAGCATTTTTATTAAAACGACATTCTTGTTTGTAAATGGGTTCTTTATGAACGCAAATAAAACTGGAAAAAATTACGCTTTCAGGGTTGCTACAGGTCAGGGAATTCTGAACAGTCAGGGAATTTAAAACTGGTCAGGGAATGTGAGGGGAAACCTGAAAGAGTCAGGGAATTATCCTTAATTGAAGTTTATCCTCTTTATCTAATTTTTTCGCTTAAATGCAAACTGAATTAATAGAACGCAAAAAGAAAATCAAACTATTTTTTGTTGAAAGTTCATTCTTTTTAATTGAAAAGTGTACTATTATATTTTTGGTTGAGAACTCATCTCTTTTGCTTAAAAATGTTTACTATTTCTTAAAAAATTTAATTATTTTGTTGAAAATTCAACTATTTTGTTAGTCATATTTTTTGGTCGAAAATTCAACTACTTGGTTGAATTCTGAACTACTTTGTTCAAAATTCATTTTATTGGTTGAAGATTTAACTATTTTGTTGAAAGTTCGTTTGGGTTTTTGGTTGAAAATGACTTTTCTTAACTAAAAATTTAACCATTCTATTTTTGGCTGAAAATTGATAGTTTTTAGTTAAAAATTCAACTATTCAATTTTTCGTTGAGAATACATCTTTTTTGGTTGAAAATTAAACCAATTGGTCGAAAGTTGTACTAATTTGTTAAAAATTCATTTTATTGGTTGAAGATTTAATTATTTTGTTGAAAATTCATTTTTTTTGTAATAAATTTTTTAACAGGAAATTTAGCTACTCTATGTTTGGTTAAATATTGATAGTTTTTAGTTGAAGATTACTACTTGGTTGAAAGTTGAAATACTTGGTCAAAAATTAATTTTATTAGTTGAACATTAATTTCTTTTGTTGAAAATCAATTTTTTGAAGTGCAAATTCAACTATTTCATTTTTTGTTGAAAATTGGTATTTTCAGTTGAAAATTCAACTTTTTTGGTTGAGAATTCATCTTTGTAGAAAATTCAACTATTTTGTTCAAAAGTAATCTTTTTTGGTCTAAAATTCAACTGCTTTGTTGAAAATTCGTCTTTTTGGATCGGAAATTCATATTTTTTGTTAGAAAACTTCTTATTTGAAAATTTATCCTCCTTAGTTGGTAATTCAACTGTCTTTTTAAAAAATCGTCTTTTTGGCTTCAAAATTGAACTATTTGGTTAAAAATCCAACTCTTTTTTTTTTTTTTTTTAAATCCATATATTTTGCTTAAAAGTTCAACTATTTGGATGTAAATGCAAATGTTTCGTCTAAAATTATTATTGTTTGTTTGTTGAAAATTTAAGTATTTGGATGAAAAATCATCTTGCTTGGTTGAAAATGAACTTTTTTGTTGAAAATTCATGTTTTTGGGTTTTAAAGTCAACTGCTTTCTAAAACATTCGTCTTTTTAGTTTGAAATTTCCACTCTATATTTGAAAATTCATCTCTTTTGGTATACAATTAATCTTTGTTGGTTGAAAAATTAATATATTTCTACTTGAAATCTTAAGCGTTTCATATTGAATTAAATATGGTACCTCTACTTTAATTTTATTTAAAAGAATTTATTCTCCTATTTTCGTGAATAATCACCCTATTCTCCTATTTTGAGAGCATTTTGGACTGTTGCATCCCGCTGTTGTCACTAAAAGTGTTTAAGATAAATGTAGAAACAAACATTTTTTACATAAAATTATTGATCTAGGTGTAAGGCTGTTTTAATACCTGGAAGAAAAATGTATAACTGTCGGGTATAATGGAAAATTGGTCAGGGAAAAGTTAAGGAATTTTGAAATTAGTATTTTATATGAACCCTGGCTTTTGGAAAATCTTCCACGGAATTGACACCCTGAACACTTTTGCCTGAAACCTTTTCTTTCATTTTCATATTTAATCTCTTTACCCAGGATTGTGCTATGGAAGAAAAAAATTCCCCGCTCGGTAATATTTACACAGGAAAACTAAAACGACGACTATGTCTTGTCCTCGATTGCTTAACGTCTCACGATTTTAATCCAAGGAACGATGAACTACTCAACTTGCAGCATCACGTCATAAGAGAAAAGAAATTATCCGAGAAGGAAACTCTTTTGATTTTCTACGATACTGTCAGGATCGTAGCCTGTTTACACAAGAGAAACATCGTTCACAGAGACCTTAAACTCGGAAATCTGGTCATAAATCGCAAAACCAGAAAGGTATTCTAAAAAATACCTTGATGGCTAAAAAGTCCTTGGAGATAAACTCTGCGATAAATTTTAAGCCCAGTTTTCTTTTCTTAGGTAACAATCACGAATTTTTGTCTTGGAAAACATCTAGCGAGTGAAAACGATCTTTTGAAAGATCAGAGAGGTTCGCCAGCGTATATTTCTCCGGATGTCTTGTGTGGGAAACCATACTTGGGAAAACCTTCGGATATGTGGGCATTGGGTGTAGTACTTTTTACTATGCTCTTTGGACAATTTCCTTTTTATGACAGTAGCCCAACTCAATTATTTATTAAGATAAAGGCTGCCAATTATCACATTCCAAAGTATGTACTGTATTAAATAAATAGTTAATCAAAATAAGCCTTTTAAATAACATATTTTCTACTATTTAATAATCTATTCTTGTAGCGATGGGCGAGTTTCGGATGGAACCTTATCACTAATTAGAAGCTTGTTGGTTTTGCAACCAAGTAAACGCTTAACAGCAGTTCAAGTGTTGAATTCTCTCGACACAATAATTGCGACATTTAAAGTTCCTATAGTAATCGGCGAGGAAGATCAGGTTGTCCCTGAAATGACTGAATCCCAGGAAGAAACGGAGGATAAGAAAGAAGAGAAGAGGGAAAGTGAAAGTGAAAACTCCTTGTCGGACTTTTCGAGACATATTACACTTCAGGTAGACTATCAATCACCAAATAAAAATTAAATTTTTTAAAATTATTAATTAATTAAATTTAAATTTTCGCAAATATTTCAAAGATTAAATTTTCTTAATTTGAACGATTTCACCAATTTTTCAATGATTTCAAAGGTTTAAAAATATATTTAAGATTTGAAGGATATAACATAGATGTCAAAGATGTCAGATTTCAAAAAATTTCAATGATTCCACAAAGATTTCAAAAGATTATGATTATTTCAAAGATTAAAATGACTTCACAAAGATTTCAAAGGTTACACAAAGATTTCAATTATTTGAAATAGATTTCAAAAGATTTCAGAAGGTTGCGCAAATATTTAACAGATTTTACAAAATTTCATTGATTTCACAATGATTTCAAAAGATTTTAATGGTTCCATAAGGATTTGAAAAGATTACAATGATTTCAAAGATGTCAATAATTTCAAATAGATTCAAAACATTTCAGAAGGTTTTGCAAATTTTTAAAAGATTTCACAAAATTTAATTAATTTCACAAATATTTCAGTGATTTAAACAAATTTCACAAATTTCAATGATTTCACAAATTTTTTAAGATTTTAAAGATTTCAAAATATTTTAAAGATTCGAAGGATGTCCAGAGATTTCAATGATTTCAAACAGATATAAAATAATTTCAATGATTTCGCAAATATTTCAATGATGTCATAAAGATTTCCCAAAGATTTCAAAAGATTACGGTGATTTCAAAGATTTCAAGTAGATTTCAAAAGTATTTGCAAATGTTTCAGGATGCCACATCGATTTAACAATATTTCAATGATTCCAAGAAGATTACGGTGTTTTCAAAGATTTCAATCATTTTGAATATATTTCAAAAGATTTCACAAAGATTTTGCAAAATATTTTAGAGATGCTACATCGATTTCAAAAGATTTCAATGATTACACAAAGATTTCAAAAGATTCCAATGATTTCAATAATTTCACAAAGATTTCAGAAGGTTTTGCAAATATTTAGAAGATTTCACAAAATTTCATTAATTTCACAAATATTTAAAAAATTTAAAACAGTTTCAAAATTTTCAATGATTTCACAAATATTTCAATGATTTCATAAAGATTTCGCAGATATTTCAATGATTTCATAAAGACTTTGCAAATATTTCAGAGATGCCACATCGATTTCAATAATTCCACAAAGATTTCAAAAGATTACGGTGATTTCAAAGACTTCAGAAGGTTTTGCAAATATTTAAAAGATTTCACCAAATTTCTTTAATTTCACAAATATTTCAGTTACAAAATTTTAATTATTTAAAATTTTTAAAAAGATTTCAAGGATGTCCAGAGTTTTTAATGATTTCAAACAGATATCAAAAAAATTCAATGATTTCACAAATATTCGAATGATTTCACAAAGATTTCAAAAGATTACGGTAATTTCAAAGATTTTAATCATTACAAATAGATTTCAAAAGATTTCACAAAGATCCTAGAAGGATTCGCAAATATTTAAAACAATTTCACAAAATTCACAAATATTTTAAAGATTTACATCAATTTTAATGATTACACAAA
This sequence comes from Andricus grossulariae, assembly GCA_011634705.1. NCBI lineage: Eukaryota > Metazoa > Arthropoda > Insecta > Hymenoptera > Cynipidae > Andricus > Andricus grossulariae. Next base: position 34,753 of record JAABKJ010000473.1, on the reverse strand, counting down.
ATTTTTAAGATTTCAATGATGTCCAGAGATTTCAATGATTTCAAACAGATATCAAAAGATTCCAATGATTTTACAAGTATTTCAATGATTTCATTAAGATTTCGCAAATATTTCATTGATTTCACAAAGATTTCAATAATTTCAAATAGATTTCACAAAGAAAGCAATAATTTCAAATAGATTTCACAAAGATTTCAGAAGGTTTCGCTAATATTGAAAACAGTTTCACAAAATTTCATTAATTTCACAAATATTTTAAAGATTTAAAAAAATTTCAAGAATGTCACTGAGATTTCCACCATTTCAAAAGATTTTAATGATTTCACAAATATTGAAATGATTTCAGAAAGATTTTGCAAATATTTAAAAGATTTAAAAAAATTGATTAATTTTACACAGATTTCGCAAATATGTCACATAGATCTCATTCAATGATTCTACAAAGGTTTTAAAAGTTTATGATGATTTCAAAAGATTTGCATTTTTTAAAGATTTCCAAGATTTCACAAAAATTGCAAAGATCTCACGAAGGTTTTTACAGTGCATTTTAAGAGTGATCAACTACTCGGCCTAAGTTTATGTAATTATCTGCTAAAATTATTACTTGTTTCCTCTTACAGGAAAATATGCACCAAATGATTAAGCAGCCAAGCCCCATTTTACCACGACCTAGACCTTATGGTCAGATTCCAGTTTATAGGATAGACTCAGATGCTCGAGAACTGAGTCAAGCTGAATTAAATAAATACAAACATCTTATACCTAGAGATAATCCAAGACAACATTCTTCGAATAGAGGAGAAGGAACTTCGCTACTGGGGAGAGGAAGTTCTAGTAGAAGTAGATCATCAAGTAATCAGGTAATTACTGCAATATTTTTGCAGAAATTGCAATAAATAAAAGAATATTTTTATGTTATATAGGCCGGTAGTCAACAAGATCAAAGAAGGGACTCTAATAATCAAGAGCATAGTTCAACTAATTCTAATTTAGCGACCAATAATATTCAGCAACATCAAAATTTACTTAGTACTCCTATAGGTTTATTAAATGCCACGAATAGACCCTTGATATCGAATTCTACAAATAATTCGCGATCAAGACACGAAACTAATTCAACTAATGCCTCGGCGTCTTCTACAAGATCAACGGGAGATTTAATCAACAGATCGCAATTAATGAGAAGGAGATTATCTCAGAGTCAAAACGCTCTGTCGAGGGAAATTTCTTCGATTATGAGTACTCGACAGAGACTCGCATCACAAAATGGCACTTGTAAGTATAAATATATATATATATATATTTTTTAATATCATGTCGGAAATTCTCTGCTTTTTGGTTTGCTTTTTAATTTTTAAAAGTATTTAAATAATATTGTGTAATTTCTAAGTCGAAGCGCTATAATTTGAACAATTTTTTTTTTTTTTTTTGGAATTGAAGAATAACGAAATTGAATTATTTCAGATTAAAATTTCGAAAATAGGACAATGTCAAAACGTTACAAATCGAATATTTTAAGATTCGAATTTTGGAAATTAGATCATTTAAAATTAAGAGGAATTGAAATTGTATTATTTATAATTAAAAGCGTCCAAAATTAAATAATTAAAAACTTTTGAATTTGAATCATTTTAAATTCAAAGCAATTAAAATTTGATCATTTGAAATTTAAAACTAAATTGAATCTTTCGAAGTCAAAGCTTTATGTCAAAGCAAAGTCAAAGCAAAATTCTAGAATTTTAAATCAAAGTTGATAAGACCAATTTTTCTAAAATCAAAAAATAAATTGAATTGTTTTTAAAAAACGTTCAAAATAAATATTAATTTTAAATGGGAAACACTAAAAATGGAAAAATGTCTACTCTGAAAAAAACGTTAATTACCAAAAATTGTGATATTAATACTTTTTTATACTCAAACCCTTTAAAGTTTCAATTATTTGAGGTAATATTAAATCGTTAAAAAACTAATAACTTTTTAAATTGCTAATTATACTTTCAAAAATTCAACCAATTCAATTTCAATTGCAAAATTAAAACCTATGAAAGGAAAAAATAAAAAATTTAGCGTTCAACATGAAAATTGAGAACTCTAAAATTGTAAACATTTAAAATTACCGAAATTATTCAATTACTGATGTGTCAATTTCAGATAGTTTAATTTTTATCTGTTTTTATTTTAATCTCAATTTTTAATTTCAAATCTTCCTTTATAATTATTGTACATTCTTGAATTTTTCCAATAAAATATTTTTCAATTTGAAATGATTTACTTGTTTAAATCTATAACTAAAAATCGGACCATTTTAAGACACTACATTAAAAATTTTAAAAATAATACAAAACAAGGTTGCTGTAATATGATTCAAATTTTTGAAATTGTACAATTTTCAGCTTTTTAATTAGAAATTGCTTTATATTTACATCTAAAACTATTAAATAAAAAATTATCAAGGCTTTTAATATGAAATTTTGAAATATTCAATCGCGAAATTATCCTGATATTTTAAATATTTGAATTAAATTTAAAATTCCAAATCTACAAAAATGAATCAACAAACTAATTTAAGAAAAAATTTTAGTTTCAAGGCCTCAAAGATTGAACTGTTTTAGAATTGCGCATTCAAAACCATAATTTTAAATTAAAGTTATAGAAATTGTAAAGACGATAAATATATTATTAATAAGTATCGTATAATGTAGTATCAAGTGACATTCAGAACGACTGGATAGATTTTTTTACTGAAAAATGTGATTTCTGTCGAAAAAATCACCATAATTTAAAACTTACAAAACGCGCGAATTATAAAATACGGGAAATCTCCTGGTAGAAGTTTCTCCCGGTGGGGTGGCCACCGTCTTTCTTAACATTTAAATAAAATCTAATATAATTAACATTTTTTAATGTCCTTTAGATAATTTTAAAGGTTTCTATAAAACCATGCCAACTTATCGCCATTATTATTGTGTACAATTTTGCTAACATATTAACATATTTATAGAAACACCAATATATATTCTTTTCATTTTTATTTTCCTAAATATGAGATGTCTTCGAATTTTTCGAACTTTTTTGTAGCAACCATTTTAAAATTTTTATTAAGGTAAATGTCCCCATAATCGTGAAACATGGTTATAATTTGAGGATATTGTTAAAAATATGTTAAAAGTAATATTTAATGATAAAACCCATTTATTTCTAGCATTTTATAGTAGCATGTGGAAATTAAGTGCATTTAAATTAAATACAAATCATGGGACCAGTTAAATTTTCGTACAAAAATATTTACTTTAAACAAAAGAAAAACCAATTTTCAACCGAAGAGGCGAATCTAAAAAAAATATGAATTTTTAACTAAATACTTACATTTTCAACCAAAAAGATGAATTTTTCTCCTAGAAGATTATTGTTATACTAAAAAAGACGAATTGTCAACATTTTTTTATTTTGAAGCAATAAAGACAAATTATCTACAAAACAGTTGAATTCTCATCCCGAAAGTATGATTTTTCAACATCAAAGTTAATTTTCTACCAAAAATAGTTAAATTTTCAGCAAAAAATATACATTTGCAATAAAAAAAAAGTTAATTCTCAGTCAAATAGTTTAATTTTTTTACAAAGTAGTTCAACTTTAAATCATATACTTTGTTTTCAACCAAAAAGAATTAATTTTCAACAAAATAGTTCATTTTCAACCAAAATGATGAATCTAAAAAAAAAATCAATCTTCATCCAGAAAGATGATTTTTCAACGAAGAAAATTAATTTTCTCTAAAAAGACGAAGTTTTAAGTAAATAGTTCAATTTTAAATGTACATAATTGAATGTTTAGCTAAAAAAGATCAATTTTCAACCATAGATGAGTCAATAAAAAAATTCTTTTTAACAAAACAGTTAACTTTCAACCAAGTAGTTGAATTTTTTATAACAAAAATATTACTTTTTAATAAAATAATAGCATTTTTAACAAAATAATTAAATTGCCGATCAAATTTGTAAGTCCACGAGATGAATTCAGAATCAAAAATATAACAGTAGACTTTTCTACCAAAAAAATATCAACTTTTAACCAAAAATAGTTGGATTTTCTTATTAGATTCTATCAATTCAATTCGCATTCCAGCGAAAAAACGAGAAAAGAGTGAAACTGGGGAAAGAGTGTGACGTGTGAAATATAAATGTGATTTTAAACTTATTGAGTTATTATTGTGCTTGTACCCTTGTAGGGCCTTCTTTCGCACACTTTGTTAAAATTTATCATCAGCAAACGTAATAAACGTTATCTAAGTTCTTAATGTACTCCCCCCCCCCCCAATTGGTAATGTAGTTTATGGACAGCCCCTTATATGAGATTTTATTACATTTTAAGAAAACATTGAAATTTGCACTATTTTTGCAATATCTTCTCAAGTAATTGACAAAATGCATTGAAAAACTTTGATTGTATCTTATACGATACGTGAAGCAATCAGATTGTGTGATAGAAGAAAAAATCCCCGAGGGTTTCCTGGTTTCTCGAGCCGCTAAACACCCTGAATATGCTAAACCTTAAAATCTAATTAATTTGACATTTAACTATCGAATAAATTAGTTTCTAGCAGCCAATCCTCGCTCTCGGAAATGCAGGATCGAACTCTCCAGGCATCCGATGACCAGATTCGTCTTCGCCAAGGAAACAGAAGTCAGATCCAGGTGACAAGAAACGCTGAACCACGTATCAGACAATCAACTGCTCGTTCATTATCCACATCCCCTTCATTGTTCGCCACGAACACAAATTCCAACAACGCATCCTTTGACTCCGCAGACCTGAACAGATCCGTTCCCGAAGTGAGAAGTCGAAATCAACAGAACAGTTTTAGGGAGGCAATAGTAGACCGACTAATATCCTTCAGAGTTCGGATGCAGCAAAGCAGAATTAACAGCATAGAAAGGGCTTTAGATAACCAGAGAAGAATCTCGGACGCTATTTCTGCCCCAACCAATTCTAACCCTAGGGATTTGTTATCCAGAAGATCGTCCCCCTACAATAGACATTCGCCATTCGTTACAAGTTCGAGGCACTCTGGGGAAAGAAATGCTTCCACTCAGAATAATTTAAGGCGTACAAATTCAGATTTGAGTTCGAGCAGATCTATCGAGTCAATTATAAGAAGAAATATCCGTGCCTCGAATTCTAACGACAGTCAAAATTTGCGGCTGTGTCCAGTGAGAAATAATTCTACGAATCAAAGGACAAATATTGTAAATAGTCTCGCGGATCTCGAAGAAAATCAACCGAACCTCAGAGAAGGAAATTCCGGAACTTTTCTTGCAGCTGGTAACGACTCCACGCTGAGCATGTTTAATCCGAACACTCGACGCGAAGCTGTGGCCAATTTTTTGTCGCAATTAGAGATGAACTCCAATACTTCTAATAATAATAATAGTAGTAATAATAATAATAGATCTAACTCTGATTCTGTGAGATGATACCGCATTGAATGAACAAACACTGAACGTTTATTTTATTCGATTTTAAATTCTTTGGTGAATTTAAAACATACATGCATGACTAAAGGTAGAATGTCCTATAAAATGAACAATGTTCCTTAAAAAAGACACATGGTTTATCGTTCCTTATATAAAATAAGACCAGAAAAGAGATCAAACTATTTAAGGAATATTTCATATTTTCTGATTATTTTTCACCTTTCCTCGATTCTAGAGCGGCAGTTTTTCTTGTAAAAAGCAAAAAAAAAAGAAGATATTTTCGAAAGAAATCGAAAATAGAGCCACCAATCGAATGTATACCAGTTGAATTGATTTTAATACCAAGTGTCAATACGTTTTTGATAATAATGTGTTATGATAATGCAAGCGTTTCTATTTTTTTATTTTTATTGGAAATGCTTTTTTAGATGTGATAAACATATATATATGTATCTAAAATGTACTTTTATTTGTAGCAGCTGTTTTAACATATGCATTTTTGTTCCCAATAAACGTGTTATGTAAATTACTGTCTTTATAAATCCTCCACCTCAATTTCATTCCTGAGATGGCTGTACTTTCAATTTTTACATAAAAAACTTGACTACACACTAGATATTTAATAAGAGAAAATTAACGGATGCTGAGAGAAATAAGCTTCAGAAAAGTAACTTGTAGAAAAAAAATCATTTGAAACCAATTTCTCCACTTTGAATTGATTTTACTTACTTAAATAAAGAAGTTGGTTGCACATTATTAAAAATGTTGAAAAATGAATGAAAGAAAAATAGTTCATGTTGCCGGACTAGAAAAGTTCTTATAAATTTACATATTTACATACGATTCACGAAGTCGGCAAATTTTAACTTTTAGCTGTTGACCAAGGAGTCAAATAATTCTGACACTGAGGAGGTTCTTACGATATAACGTGCGTATCTTAGTATAATTGTACCACAAACAACTTCTGAAAACCTAAAGTTTGTTTATTTTAAATACAGCATTACTTTAAAGCACTTATGCTAAATGATCTATTTTAAACAAACCGAAATCTTAAATCTTATCATAAAATAATTTCCTTCTACAATAGAGATCTACTCTGCTTTACATTATAGAGTGCATTATCAATGCAAAGCTGTACAGAGTAGATTTTTTTAGATTATAGTATTACTGTACACGTTAATGGGCTATAATTATTCTCGAAATCAAGTCCCGCGATCCGCGCAAAAGGAATTCCTTGACATGGAAACGACATTACCGCGAACAGAAAAACAATCAGATTGTAATCATGTCTGAAGTCTGCCAATAAAAACAAATGTTCAAAATTCATGTTAAAAGGTTCTAGACAGTCAATCGAAAGATGATTGCACAATTTTGGATTTTTTAAATATTATTTGACGTAATACTATTAAGGTTACTTCAAAAACCGTCAATTATTTTATTTTCCTAACCTAGATTGTTTTTCCATTGAATCATTTGCTTGTTAAAACTATCGAAACGTACAATAAGTATGAATGTCGTATGTACGCGATAGCTTTCTTTCACTGATCATCACTGAAGCGTTAACCGTGCATTTTTCAGTGCATTTGATAATGTAAATCTTACATTGGAATTATCATTCTTCCTACTTTCGTTGCTGATCTTGAGTGGTTTTAGTAGGAAAACTGTATGTTTGCGAGTACCCTTGCCATGCATTGGAGTAATTATAAGCCGCATCAATATCGTTTGTGGTAGGTGCTGTTTTGATCGCCACTGTGCTTGCCTGCAAATTTCAGATCACATTAGGTTATTGATTTTTATAATAATATTAAATTTACACGTGGCAGAATACGGAATTGTTAATTAAAAATCTACTAAAAGTTCAATATTTGAGAATATTAAAGCATAGATAGTCTTCAGACTTTCTTTCAAAGTAGAAAGTTCAGATAAAAAAGGAGTTCAGTTACAAGTGCAGATATGTTTCTTTTTTACTGAAAGATTGATCAAATTGCACTTTTGACAATTAAAGCCATTGGTTAAAAAAGGGCCTAACTAGTAAGATCTCGATTACAAAAACAAAAATAAAGAAAGTGAATTAACGTAAATTTGAATTAATAATCACATGTTTCCGGAAAAAAGGATAGAATATCTAAAACACCATTAGAAAAATGATTAAATTCCGCTTCAAATAAGCCCGGTCTAATTTCGGCGTTTTCCCAATATTCATGATTCAACTTCAACCCCGGGAAAAATCTAGAAAAATAATGGTAGACATTTAGAAGTTTCGCATGCCTATAAAGGCCCGTTTACACCTCTGTTGGAAACATTCTTTTTGCAACAATAGCATAAATTTATCTCATTCTAGAAATGCTACAGATATTTTCCTCGGAAAGTTTCTAGAATGAGATATGCTTATGCTATTGTCACATGTTACAGTGAGAAGAAGAGAATTTCTTGGGCTCATTTTAAAGAGGATATCTCAAGGGTCATTTTGAGATTCTTTCACATTTTTGCCATTATTTTGCCTTATTTTTAGCTTTTAGGTTTGGGGGCCAAAACCCTACTAGCCCCCTTTTAGACTGAAGACTCATTTTTAGGATATTGATTACATTGAGAAAATTCAATCCGTGGAAGATTTTTGAAAACTGATGATTTGATTGTTTTTTTGCCTTTAGCTTGTGAAAAAGTCTATTACTGCTGCATAAGTGCTGGAAAATAGCTTTTAAGGCAAATGGCACTTACTAGATTCTACTTTTGGACAGTAGATTAACAACTTGATTTTAATTTAAAAACTTCCAATACATTTTCTTGTACTCGCAATTTTCTATTACAAATTTGGTAGTCCAATAGAGAAGGTGACTTATAATCAAAGCAAATTTATAATGCTTTGTATATTTCAAGCTCTACATTTTTTCAAATTTGGATTTCTATATGTTTTCCCTAAAACAATATTTTCAAATTGAAAACGTATCTAAGACGCCTTTTGTTTTTTACTATAAAAGAGGAAATTAATATGGAAATAGATATTAAATGCGAGGACTGGAAACTCTAACATGACAAAAGGAGCAAGTTTAGAATTACAAGATCGAGACAAAAGGCTTCCCACTTTGTAATAGTGATACTGGCTGTGTCTATATAAGTAATAAAACGTTATGTATAATTATCACACTTCTACTTGCATATTTATCAAATTTTCATTTGAGTAGAATATTTCAAAACGGTTACGACTTTATAGTAATTTGAAAAATGTTAATATTGTGTTAAAATTTTGTGAAATTGTTCAAAATATATAATTAAATTAAATTCAATTGCACTATTGAAACAAAATAAAAACACAAATGGGCCAGACGGACGTGGCCACATATATTTTGAATCATTTCCCAAAATTTCAAGCAATATTGTTATTTTTCGAAATTATAAAACCTTTTTTGAAATCATTGATAACTTTGGAAATTATTGAAATCGTTGTTATTTTCCTGAAATCTGACATGGGCCGTTCAAGTATCATGTAAAACACTTGCTGAAGGGAGGGGGGTCCCAAAAATTGATGTTACATAACACATCCTTCATGATCTTTATATCCATTTTATCTTCAATAATTTGTTTTTTATGCATTTTGCACATGTTTGAGTTCAAAATTTTGTTAGTTTCTGAAGTCGATGTATATTTCATGTGTAAATAATTTTTTTTTATTTGTACGTTACGTAACTTAGAAGGGTGGGGGGTCTCAGCGTTATACACGGAGGAGGGGGGCTAAACTCCTCAAAAAGTACGTTACGTAATAGTTGAACGGCCCCGGTACACTCAAAATTCGAGCGGTTAAACCCTCGATCAAACTACAAAATCTAGAAAACTTGTTAGGTCATTTTTTAGTAGTTCACTAAGGATAATTTTTTGCAATCTACTCAATTCATCTATTAAATATTTTACGTCCTAAAATTATCCTTATAAGGCTTCTTCAACTTCGGTTGCACCACTCCTAAAACATAAAAATACTAGACTGAACTACGTTATAAAAACTGACCTAACTTACCTCAAGAATCTCAAGGTGAAGAAAAACTCGAACTTAAAACATAAAGCATTGACATGACAATAGTGATATCCGACTATGCAAACTAGTTTATAACCGTAAATAGAATTTAAAAGAGATAAACTAACAACTTAAATGTTTTTTCTTTCTACGTGAATTACAAGAAAAATTTTGATTCAAGCGCTACAAAATTAAAAAATGTATATTTATTAATGAGTTCATTACAAAAGTTATCCTTTTAAAATACACTTATTTTGTCACAGCCCGGCTGCAGCCGTGCAAAAACATGCCGCTTTTTAACTAAAGCCGTAATATGAAAAAAGTTATCACTGTTTCTAGCTTACACGTTATTACTTGAAATCCTCCTCTAAAATTTAATTAAAAAGTAGAGTCGAAATCGTACGTTCTGTAAACACACATCGCACTTTTAAATCTGTTTTTCTTCCAGACACTTACATACAGACAAAAGTACTTTCATAAGCTTTTCTCCACATATAAAATAATTCTACACCTCAAAATTATTTATTAAGATAAAGTGAACTCCACAGGAAGTATATTTGTGCGACCTTTTTGGCTCGATTTCGTGGAATGAAACCAAATCGGAAAAGTGAATTATTAAACTTTCTCCAATTGTTATGATCGTTAGCTCTTAAGATGGCAAGAAATTTGTTAAATTAAATTGCATTTTCAATTGAAAATGCATAATGATTTCTAATTTCGACATTGCTGCATTCTTCATAATTCTTAAAATACATGCATATACATTTTTAGTAAATGCAAAATTCAATATCGAAAGAATACTCAATAGTGGACGCAAAGAAAATTCAAAAGTAGAAATTGAAAAAATGGCTTCACTTTTAAATTTTCTTCTACTGAAAAAAATGAGTATGGTAATTGTACTCGCTTTCCTCGAAACTTATTTCACACATATAAACTATCAATTTACCCTGGTAGCGACTGTAGCAATAATAAAACCATCATTGGAGAACAGAGTTTCTCTTCGAAGAAAATACAGAAAACCTCCAATCTTGTAACATTTCTTTACCATAATACACTGCCGGTTAGAATTTGGTGTCCACCTCTTTTTTGATGATCAAGTTCTTTTAATTTTAATTATGAAGAGCTAACATTTATTCTATTTAAAGAAATTGAATGCTATCAAAATTCTGTACAAAATGAGCATAGGATGAATATTCGAAATAACCATCATTTTTTAATGTTCTTAAACTCCTTTTATACCTATGTTTTCACAGTATCGAAACAGATTATGAATATAAGTGTACAAAATTTTCCTATCACAGCGCAAAAACTTAAATTTGTAACAAAAAGATGAAAAAATTGGAAAATATCTTATCTGTAGGCAAATCAGAATAAAAATTAAATAAATATATATTTTGATGGACTCTGATAGAAGCTTCGTGATTATGTGTTTCATATACTTCACAAAAACATTTTCTTACCGCAAAGAATATTGCAATTTTTCCAACCTTTTGGTACAACTTTAAGTTCATGTACTGTGATAGGAAAATTTTTACATTTATGTTCATAAACTTTTTCGATACTGTGGAAACATAGCTTTAAAATGAGTCAAAACCCCTGTTAAAATGTTGATTATTTCGGATGTTACCTAAAATTTAAGAAAAATTTTAATTTACACATTTTTGCAATATCTACTTAAAAAATAGACAATTTGACTTCATCCCGGGCTCACTCTATACATAATTTTGAGAATTCAACCCTTTAAAGAGAAAATTGTTTAGTTCTGACATAATTAAAATTATGAGAAGTTAATCAATCATCAAAAACGAGGGAAACACAACATTATGATCGGTAGTACAGGAACGGTCCTTCTAATAAACGGAATTAGTCGCGTAAAAGTCACTGGAATCATTTCACAATAATTGACACAAAAAGAAAACACGAATTTCTTTTAAAATATTACAATGAAGAAACTATTAACATTGTGTTCAGCAATGTATAAAAAACTATTTTATGTACAAAAAAAATACATTTAGCATTGAATTTTAGTGAAAGAAAATTAAACTGAATGAAATGATCACGACTACATTTACTCTGATGGTATATTATGAGCAATGTAATAAAAGTAGGTTAAATTTGTTGATAAAAAAAAAGCAAATTTTAATAGAAGAAAGTATCACCATCAATTATCGACAGTTTTCAAAACCCGATAAAACTAAAAAAGCTTTTCTTTAATAGAAATCTCGACTGCCGGCACGTAAATAGTGTTACAAGAATTATTAGAGGCATCTATATTTTACTTTCTGTTCCACTCTTGTAACATTTACTGTGGTGATTTATTTTTTGCTTACAGCTTGACCACCAGCCGCAGTTGTCTTTTCACTTTGCTGATTTTTGCCCCAAGATTGACTGTAATACTTTGGATTCCAACTGTTCCAATTACCATTGCCGTAATTTTGCTGATTGTATCCAGATTGGCCGTAGCTACCTTGTCCATAGCCTTTCCAGTTGCCTCCCCATTGTTGACCGCCACCCCAGCCACCTTGATTCCAGCCAGCCTGTGCTCCAGACCAACTTCCTTGACCTCCCCAGCTGCCAGCTGCTTGTGCACCTTGGTAACTGTAAAGCCAAAGCGAAATTAGAAGTTGTTAGAAATAAGAGCCGATTTATTGCTCTGATGGAGTTCAAAATTTTGTTAAATACGCACCCAGTTTGACCCCAGCCTCCTGGACGTGAAGGTCGGTTTCGGTCGTTCGAAGATCGCCTATCACTTCCTCTTCTGTCAGATCCGCGATGTGCTGTTGTTCCACTTGAACCTCCTCTTCCCCGCCATGTGCTGGGAGAACCACTGTATCTGTGACCTCCACCACGCTGGTTTCTGTCTCGCCATCCGCCACCAGAACTTCCGCTACCACCACCACCACCTCTCCAGGCAGGATTGCGATTCCTATCTTGATCTAGATAAAGAGATTATTTGTAGAATTTCCTTCTCGTTTGTTATCATACCAAATAGTGTCATTTGCAGATGATTATAAATGACTGCAAGTTAAGGCAAATAATTCAAGTTAATTCACCGATTGAAAGTAAAACTGACAATTCAAGTTAACTTTAAATTCAACAATTTTAAGTTAAATACTTTCAAACAAATCAAGTATAAAAGAAAAAGAAAACTTTAAATAGCACGCATATAAAGTTGTGTAATTTCAAGTGGAAAATTAAAGTTCCATATTAAACAAATCTCAAATTCATAAAGTTAATTATCGGCCTAAGGGAAATTGAATAACTACCCGAATGCTTAAAATGGATGGATCTGAAACCAACAATTTTCGAAAAGTCAAACATTTTTGTACAAATTTGAACGATTTCAACGATCAGACTGCCAACAACAGTAAACTATTGCACTTTAGGAAAAATCGTTCTTCGTGAGTGAAGATTAATACAATGAACAATGATAATAATTAAATTGTATTGAAAAAATGTAATGTTTTCTTATGGGATTTATGGATGTTCTAAGACTTCTAGGTGTACAGTATGGTGGTCCAAAAATGCATTGCAACCTTTTTTTCACACTAGAGAGAAAGCCCCCCCCCCCCCATTTTGTGAGGTTCCCAGGGAGAAAAAAAAATAATTTTTTCAAACTAGTCAATATTAAGTCATGCCACCGAGCTTTTGAAGTTATCATGAAATTTTAAATGAAAAAAGCTCAATTTTCGGAAAAATGGGCAAAACAACTAAATTCATGATAAGGACGGGACTTTTTGTAATTATCCCAACACGAATTTGTTGTATTTTATAAGTGACAAGTTTGCAAGTATTCTTTAACTAATTTTAAATTGGAGTAATAATTAGTATTTTTTAATTTTTAAATTACCCTGTAAATCATGATAAGTTAATCTCTTTTTAGATTAATGACAAAAGTGGCACGTCAGCTGAATGTTGAGAATAATATTTTTTCTGCCTAATGCATTTTTCAATTGTTTAAACAATTTCCTTCAATGTTTTTTTTCATTCCAAGTCATGTAAATTTCGTATTTTATGGAATTAATGACACACTTAATGAATTTTAGGAGTAACATTTTTTGTTGAAGACGTTTTGCAATTGATCAAACAATTTGCATTTTTTTCCACCAAATTATAAAAATGTAGTATTTTTTAAGCTAATTATACACTTAATGAATGATAGAGATTTAATATTTTTTGTTTAAGACATTAATAGATGTTTCAACAGATGATAATCATTCACTTCTGACTTTATTGGAAAGTAGGAGAAAATTCAAGTTTTTTTTAAATCTCTACACCATGTCGCTTATCACAAAGAAGTTATACCTCAATTGTTCAAACAATTACTAATTTCTGAAACCATTTTTTTCATTATATTGCGAATACACAAATTACGAGCCCCATTAATCGCACAAGAAAAAAGGAACTGTTCATATTATAAAGAAACAAATTGCTCAAGCAAATAATAATTGTTTGGACAATTGAGGTATAACTTCTGAATGAAACAATATGTTAATAATGACCGAAATATTGTCAGAGAGCTTATAAAACTAGAATTCTCTCCAGCTTTCTCATGAAAAGTCAGAAGTGAGTGATTAATAATGGTTTAATAATTAATTTAATAATTCCTTCAACAAAAATTATTATTCCCAACATCCATTAACGGTGCAATTAGTTTAAAAGTCCTAACATTTACATGATTTGGTGTGGAAAAAAATGTAAGCAAATATAACTTCTTTAAACAATTACAAAATGCCTCCAACAAAAAATATTCGTCCGAATATTTCTTGTTTGTGTCATTAATTCCAGAAAATATGAACTTTCATGATTTGGTAGGAAAACACAAATTGAACCAAATATAAATTGTTTAAACAATTGAAAAATAACTTAATAAAAAAAAGTATGCTCAAAATTCACTGCCTGTGTGAACGTTACAGAGTTTTCTTAGCCCATTTTCAAATATAAATAATTCAGTTATTTCAAATTCAAATACCTAGAAGTAGTTTTCAAATATTTTATATTGATGATGGCTTTTTAAAGACTAGTGAATTTAAATCCGGATTAGGCTTCTGGGGGCTTTTATACATGAATATAAAAGTATACTGAGTTTATGAAGTCCCCACAAGAAAGATAAAATTGCAATGTCTGCACAACTACACAAATTTGTTTACTACAAATGAACACTACTTGAATAATTTAACCTAATTTTTCAGATAAGCATATAAATTTATAACTGAAAAATATCTACTTACAACCAGAACGTCGGGAATCTCTACTATCTCGACTGTCTCGACCATCTCGACTGTTCCTTCCATCTCGGTGATGATCAGCCTTCTCGAAACGAGAGCGCTTCTTCTCTTGCTGTTGACCGAACCCAGCTTCTTTAGCTTCTTTGTTGTACTTTTCGATCAAACTTTTGGCTTCTTCTTCGGGTAGTTCGACGTACTCAACCGCAATGAAAGAATCTCCAACCACAGGGGCAGTGAAGTTAGCTGCAAATCACATCAAATTTTCTCGTTTTTTATCACTGCACTAATGCCATTTATTAGGTATTTTCACTTCAACCACCAGCTAACTTCACTTTGTTGAGTGCTGAGGGGAAAACAATGGACCAAATGCATGGGACAAAACTTTATTTTTGTAATATCTTCATAATAAATAATAATTATCATCGTTCTATTATTTCATTAAATAGTTCTTAAAAAATAAAAACTTCTTTTCAAATACACTTATACCGACAAAATTAGTTTTTACGAAGATATTAAAATAGGGCAAAAATGGACCGAATCCTATACATTTCGTCCATTGTTTTCCCCCTCAGCACTCAACGAAGTGAAGTTATCTGGTGGTTGAAATGAAAACACATGATAACATCAATCTATTTAATGAAAGTCAAAACATACCCTTCATTTCTTGAATCGAGTTTTCAGGACATTTTGTCTCTGGGTATTCAGGTTTGCTTGAGCGAACTTGGAATTCTTCATCTGAAGTTATGATGACGATTGCTTTCTTTTGGAATCCACTGAAATGACGCATTTTACGTTTTTGTGCAGTTGGATACACATTATTCTGGAAAAAGAAACAACAAACCTTATTAGAGAATACAACAATGAAAGAAAATTATATAAAATATTAATAAATCAGGAAATAACTAACCTGATCAAGAATGTAATTGCGTCTCCTTCTAGCTGCCACATCAAGCAATTTGGTCATAGCCCGGGAGCATTTGTCAATGACAACTTCCCATTTTCCTTGGTGGTTCGTTTTACGTGGAATACCCATTACCTTCATCTTCTCAATCAAAGTCTTTGTGCCTAGAATGTTGTACATCTTTTCGGGATGTTCTGCTGCATAATTAATGGCCCAGGTAGTCTTTCCAGCTCCAGGAAGGCCACAGAGCATCAATATTTCGCAGTCGTCTCTCTTCACTGGCCTCTGTGGCCCGAGAACACGATCATTGAGATCAACCTTCGCCACGAAAGTGTAACCTTCCAAAGTTGAAGAGCTCCACGGTTCTTCTTGTCCGAAATTACAAACGAAAGTGGAATTCTTGGTCAATATATGGGGGAACAAAGCTCGATCACCAAATTCTTCCTTAGAAACCATAAATGCGGGTCCTAAATTATTTCCATTGATTGTGTACGATATTTCTACATTATCTGAGCTCAGGTCAAGATAACAACCTACAATGTCGTCTTTACTAAAAGTTTGACCATAGTCGGAAAATTCATTATTCGTGGATTTCTTGCCAGTTCCGTCGAAACCGTAACTGAAAGGTTCTTCTCCGAGTTGCATAGACGTTCCAACTGCGGACCAACCGGCTCTAAGTACATGAGGGTTTTCTTCGTCCTGTAAGGTGATAGGGCAGTTCTCGGAGATTTTTACTTCGTAGAAAATTTTGCCGGTTTTGAAACCGTAAGTTGCTCTAGCGCCGGCCCAAACGTAACCAAAACCGTCGTTGTGCATGGGTGTTGCAGAAAAGAAGCCTTCTTTTTTTATCATCAAATTCAAGTCTGAGTCGTCTGAAATAAAAGAGAGAAAGTTTGATTTAAGATTCATTAATTAATTTATTATTTGTTGTTCGGTTTTGTCTGAAAATGGGAGAAAAGGTTTAAACTAAAGGAGGGGAACTTAAGGCTAGCTATACAAACTATATTTCTGATACTTACACCAAGATAAAGCTACAGCAGCTTCGTCCAATTCCGGTTCATCCTCTGGTCTTGATGAAGTCTTGACCACTTCCTCTCCAGGACTCAGCGATCGTTTGCGTTTCCGATCCGGCTTGGCTTCTACCATTTCCACGTCCTTTATATCATCTCCTCGTGTCTGAAAATCTTCACCCTTAAAATTTCAAAGGTACAGTATTAATAAGTAAATCAAATAAACAGTGCGTACAAAATATTGAAATCGGGGATCACAGCGCAATAGATCAAAAACGGGAAATGGAACCAAATTTCCACGAAAAAGGGGCAAGATTGAACATTTATCTAGACTATCGCGGATAGCACTCGGATGGGTGGTTGTCTGAGGCATAGTACAATAGGTTTTAACTGCAGTACTACGAGACTTAAATGGATCAGCCTAACAAGACAATAATAATAATCATTGCGATATTTTTTAAACTAAGAAAGTTATATAAATAACTACATAAATATAAATTCCGAGCAGCCAATCGAATTCAATCGGAGTGAGAACTAAAATACTCTACAGCGAGTCCGAATTAAAAAAAAAATCGCAGTAATACTCGTAACTCATTTCATTCGGTACATTTCACTGAATTAGAAAGAAAACCTTGACTACGATTAAGCGTTCTCGAGATATCGCCATGGGCCAGTATACGTCAGAAATATCAGGCTCTGCAAGTGATCGTTTAATTACAATGAAACTTTGTGAAATTATACTGCTATATGAAAGACATTTTGGTACCCGAAGGATTTTTTAAAATTTTTTAAATTACGGAAGTTGAGTCGCCTTGAACTTTGGCATCACATTTTTTTTAATTATAGATATTTCATAACCTGACAATATCTCGTGATCCAGAAGAGACACTAACAATTTTTTTCTAAACGTAACGTTAAATTATAAGGAATTTGCATATTCTTACTAGAAATAAGAAAATAAAAAAGAGCAATATTAACGACGTGATGCCAAAATTTAACATGGCTTTTGGGACAAAATATCTCTTATAATATACTATAGTTTCAAACAAAGTTTCATTAAAAACGAACGACCATTTTAAGATCCCGATATTTCTGACATATTATGACCCTCATCTGAAACTTTATAGCAAATTGTAATAAATATTTTGACCTGGAATTTGGGGTTTACATTAGTCTGGACATATACTATAAATTTACGAAGTAAATTTGATTTGGACTGACACTATAGCCGTAGCAAAAAATGTAATTTTAATAATAAAAATTGAATAAACATTTAAAATTTTAGTTTAAAAAAGTCAATTATAAGCAATACGCACACTTACTAATTTCAGAGATGTACCCGCGCGTAATTCAAGAATGTATTTTATTTTCAAATATCGTATATTTAAAGAAAGGGGGAAACGCAAGGGAATAGGGAAAATATTATGATCCCTGTAAAATAAAAAATAATAAAATCACAAAAAAACTCTACCTGACGTTGTGCATCCTCTTTGAAGTCCACTTCGTGATCGTATTTATCCGAACTATCCATTTGTTCTTCGCCAAGAGGCTGCGCAGAATCCTCCTTCATGTCTTCTTCGCTTGTAATAAGATGCGCGTAACATCCCAAATCTTCCTCGTCTTTAATATCATCTTGTGGACATTCTAAAGGTTTCTCTGGCGTTTTTATCTGATCTTGAGGAGGCTTCGTGGGACTTTGATTAATTTCTTGAGATGACTTTAGAGGACTCGCCTGAGATTTTACAGGACTTGCGCGAGGTTCTGGTACAGGTTTAGCAGGACTTGCGAGGGCTGGTTTCACGGGACTAACATGAACTTCCTGAGCGGGTTTAATAGGACTCTGTTGAGTTCCTTGGTTAGGTGTAGCTGGACTTTTTTGACTTACAGGAACAGGTTTAGCAGGACTTTGTTGGCTTGCAGGCGCAAGTTTCGCAGGACTTGCAGGAGCTACTTTAGCAGGACTTGGTTGGCTTGCAGGGACAGGTTTCGCAGGACTTTGTTGAATTGCAGGAGCAGGTTTCGCAGGACTTTGTTGGCTAACAGCGGCAGGTTTCGCCGGACTTTGTTGATTTGCAGGAGCAGGTTTTGCAGGGCTCTGTTGGTTAGCAGGAGCAGGTTTCGCAGGACTCTGTTGACTTGCAGGGGCAGGTTTCGCAGGACTCTGTTGACTTGCAGGAGCAGGTTTCACAGGACTCTGTTGACTTGCAGGGACAGGTTTCGCAGGACTCTGTTGACTTGCAGGTGCAGGTTTAGCAAGGCTCTGTTGGCTTGCAGGAGCAGGTTTAGCAGGACTCTGTTGACTTGCAGGCGCAGGTTTAGCAGGACTCTGTTGACTTGCAGGCGCAGGTTTAGCAGGGCTCTGTTGACTTGCAGGTGCAGGTTTAGCAGGAGTCTGTTGACTTGCAGGTGCAGGTTTGGCAGGACTCTGCTGACTTGCAGGTGAGGGTCTTGCAGGACTTTGTTGAGCAGCTTGTGTAGGTTTTACAGGGCTCGCTTGCAAAGGTTTTACTGGACTTTGTTGAGCTGCTTGCATAGGTTTTACGGGACTCGCTGGAAGTTCTTGTGCAGGTTTAGCGGGACTTACGTGAGCCTCTTGCGTGACAGGACTCTCGTGAGATTTTACTGTGGCTTTGTCTTCGACAGCGGGTTCTGGCACATCGCTTGAAGGCTCTTCCTGCTTTCTTTGGGTTTTCTTCGTGGAATGCGGAGCCTCCTTTTGCTCTTCATGGGAACTCTTTTGATCGGCAACCTCTTCTTCCGTACTTTCGACTACCGTTGGTAACTCGTTTGCCTTTTCTGCGACTGGTGATTTGACCGGAGGCTTTTTATCAGGAGTTACGGCCCTTGTAGAAGCTCTGGTCGCCCCTCTGGATGGAGTCCGCGCCACAGGTGTACTTGGCTGTTCCTGGGACTGATCTTGATTCCTTCCCCTTCGAGATGGCCTCGTAGTCGTCTCCGCGGGTTTTGGAGGCTCTGGAGACTTTTCCCGCTCATTTTCTGATTCTGGACTCGAGCCCGCTTGCTCATTTGGTTCTGGAAATAAATTTAGTAAAATATTTTTTTTTTTTAGACATTAACTCAGGTTAATGTATCTTAATGTTTTGTTAATTTACCAATGAAATCAGACACTTCAATTTGAATCGTCGGAAAAATTAATATCTTGTTTCATAGTCCGAAATAATTCTATACGTACGCATTTATGACAGAAATGTTTGTCAAAAAAGTAACAATACTAAACATATCAGTTTCCCAACTTTAATTCACAATATGTAATAAATATGTTTTCGATTGAACTTTAGAAAATGGTAAAGAACATAAAAGCGGACGTCTGAACACACCTCTTTTTTTAAACAATTGAGAAAAAGTGAGTTCCTCTCTTACCGACCTAATTATTTTATTTATTTCGAGAAAGAAGAGTGCCCCGAAGTCAGTTTTCATGTTCTTTACCATTTCCTAAAGTTTCATACAAAAATAATTATTAATGTGGATAAAAACCTGTGAAAACTGATTGGCTCATTCGATAAGTACAATGTGCCCTTTAAATTCAATAGAGTTGATTTGTATTGTTTACATCATGTTATATTAAAAAAATCACACTTCATTAGTTTTATAACTCACAAACAATATAAGGGCCATTCAAATAATATGCAACATTTTTTTCTGACAATTTTGATCCCCTCCGCCACTATAGGTAACGGTTTTCCTATATTAAGTATACGTAACTGTGACGTAGGCGTAAAGCTCGAGGCGCCCCTCTACCCCCAAACCCTACAGTCGTTACGTATTTTTTGAACGGCCCCATAAGGGTGGTACAATATAAACAACCAAGTAAAGGATGTTTATTAAAAAGGGTATTCAAACGTTGGTACTGTAAAAATAATCCAATCACATAGTTTAAATGTGATTAACAAACATAATCATCCTAAGATAATAAGGCACAATTCCATTAGGAAATTGAAGAACTAGTTTTAAATGTTGTTTGCTAAATAGTTTAACATTATTTATTTAAAAAAACACACACACAGTAATAGAAAAAATGAAAAGTTTGTTTGGGTTTCTCGTAACATTGAATTTTCGTGATTATCCATAATTATACTATTTATAAATTTTCGTCTTCCAACTTTCCCGATTCTCCCCGTAAATATTCGTGATTTCTCCCGGTTTAGAAAAAAAAAATTGCGAAACACACTTTTTCATATATACAATCAATGGTGGAAGTCGATAAACATCAGCAAACCTTTTTGCAAGAAATCTATTGACTGTAGATCATATAATGAGCAGGATAAGGAGATTTTTGTGTCTAATAAAGGCAAATACAGAAATGCGTTTCATTACACACTAGCAGTTATGACACTAGCACGTGTGCGAATCACGCGTTCACATCTCTGGATTTTTATTTCCTAACATGAAAAATATAAAAAATTTAAAAATCCATTATTAAACCAATTTTTAAATATTATGTTTTAAACATTTTTGAAATAGTAAAGGACCATGTCAAAACGTGAAAAATTGAATATTTTATGAATCGAATTTTGGAAATTGGATCATTTAAAATTCAAAGGAATTGAAATTGTATTAGTCATGATTAAAAATTGAAAACTTTTAAATTTGAATAATTTTAAAATCAGTGATTCAAATTTGACAATTTGAAATTTGAAACTTGTTGAATCTTTCGAAGACAAAGCTTCTGAAATTCTATAATTTTAAATTGTTATTACATAAGAAAATTATAATTTAACATTAAAGCTGACTAGACAAAATTTTCTAAAATCAAAAAATGAATTGAATTATTCTAAAAAAAACTTTCAAAATAAATATTAATTTTAACTGGGAAACATTCAAAATGAAGAAAATATTAATCCGGAAGGTTGAAACTTAAAAGAATGCAAACTTGATTGAAAAAAAAAAATTTAGTCAACAAAAATTGTGATATAAAACTTTTTTATATTCAAGCCATTTAAAATTTCAATGATTTGAAGTACATTTTAATCGCATAAAAATTAATGAATTATAAACGGCTAATTAAATATTTTTCAATTTGAAATGATTTTGCGTGTTTAAACCTTCAAGTAAAAATCGGACAATCTCAAGATATTACATTGAAAATTAAAAAAAAAGAAGAAAACAAGATTGCTGTATGTGACATGATAACAATTTTTGAAATTGTACAATTTTAAGCCTTAAAATTCGAAATTGCTTTATATTTACATCTAAAATTATTAAATTCAAGATTATTGAAATTTTAAAGACGATAAATACATTATTAATAAGTATCATACCATGTAGTATCAAGTGATATTCAAAACGAGTGGATAGATTTTCTTACTATAAACAGTGATTTTTGTCCAAAAAAATAACTTGAATTTTCACAGTTCAAAATTTTATTATGCCTGTGCAAGTTACTCTCGTTCTCATGGGTTTACCCTGATTTTCAACAAAAAACAGTTAGATTTTAAAACAAAAAAAAATTAAACTTCACCCAAAAAGCGTTACAATTTCAACCAAATCGTTGAATTTACAACCTAAAAAATCGAATTTTTTCGAAAAAAGTTGACTGTTAAACCCGACAAGATGAATTTTCAACGAAAAAGTTCATGTTCAATCAAGAGACATGAATTTTCAACAATAAAATTGATTTTTAACCAAACAGTTGTATTTACAACGAAACATTTGAACTTTAAAGCAAAAGAGGCGAATTGACAAGAATATAGTAGAAGTTTCAACAAAATAAATGACTCATAGAATAGTCAAATGTTCAACGAATTTTTAACCAAACTGATGAATTTTCAACAAAATAGTTAAATTTTTAACCAACTAGTCGAATTGTCAAACAAAAAATATTAAACTTCAACCAAAAACCGTTGTATTCTCAAGTCAAAAAGACGATTTTTTTTTCTTCAAAATCCCTGACTTTTCCCTTGACCTGGGGTCACCCTTAATTTATTGTAACTCAGAAATTATTTATTAAAATTATATTTCATTCGGTAAACCACATAATTCGACAAAGGTAAAACTGAATTATAATAATGCCCATTCAAGCAGAAAGGGAATCAACTGGTTTATAATGCATTCAAGGTAATTTAATTTTGAAATTCCCGCCCTGTTTTAACCAAATTCAAAATGGCAGCAAAGGGGTAAATTACCGGCGGGAAGAGAAATCGTCTGTCAGTACCTTACCAGCAGATCGGCCTACAGAATTTAATACTATTATCAACTTTATTTAGGTCATTTGGGTCAAATAACAAATAAGAATAACGTAAATAAACCCTGCAATTAACTCCAGAAGGATTGGAAAAAAATTAGATAAAAACAATGAATAATGTAGTGAATCACCAATTTTACCTTCAATAATTAATTGATTCGTAAATCCTTCCCTTTTCTTTGAAATAATATACGCTACACACTCTCCAAAGTGAACCAAAAATTAGTTCTAGACCATTAAAAAGTGCAAAATTTTCTTGGCGTTAGATTTGTATTACAACCTTTTACAACTACAGTAAGAGGTTAAACGCTGCAAATATCGATAATAATACACAATAATACATGAAAAGGCGACTAAAAATTGAAGCTAAAAATTGACGCGCTATTCCTCGTGGTGGCTCATTTGACACAAATTATTCATTACATAAAATAATGCAATGCGAGACTGAGAATTATCGTAAATGTTATGGATGCCTAGAAAGGTTGATAGATTCTGCTAACTGACCAAATGTGAAAATCAATATTAAAAAATCAAAAGATTTATCAATTGAAGGAGGTCAGGTAGATTTTTTTGCTCACCCTGTATAACATCGTTTCAAAACAGAGTTAACATGGAAAGCTAGGAAGCTTGAGGAGACGCATGAGCTTCCACCCGTCGAAAAGGGGTAATTGAATCACCCTTGGCAGACGCCTTCAGCAATGGACTTTATAGAAGCGGAAAGTTTGGGGAGATGTTTATCGTCCGGTACAAAAACTCACCATTGCCAGCTTCCCCGTCCAACGCCTCGCGAAGCCGCTCGATGAGCACGGCCTTATTCCCCTTAGTTTCTAGACCTCGTTTCGAAAGCTCAGCTCGTAATTCAACCACTTTTAACTTTGCTGGATCCATCATTTGTGATTTCATACAATTTTTAGACACACACGCACTCTTTCCCGATTAAAATGCTTATAAAATGCCTACACACGCGCCACTGACCCGCGCTGCATTCACAATATGGCGGTACAACAAAGTACAACACACTTGCAAACAACGCGTTACGTTACATATTTCGCTTGGTGATGACGTCACACGATTCTCGATTAATGATTGGTGGACGCCGTGTATCCCGCGCAAATTGCCGTCACACTCCAGGCTTCTCACTGGCCCAGTGGCGAAGCTTTCAAATTTCATTGGTGTTCATTCTCTTGGATTCCTGCTGGCATTGACCAGAACTTTTTTTTATTTTTCTACAAATTAACGAATAAATGGTTTGATTAATTATAAAAAATTGTATTATAAAAAACTTCCGTCAACATGAGAACATGCTGGGAAATTTTTTCAAACTTCAAATTACGATCAAAATGACCAAATTTTTCAAACGTAATTTCTGTGATTCAAACAGTTTTGTGCGAATTAAAATTACTTTTCTATAAGGAAGCACATTTTTGCAATCTATATACGCATTTTGCTTTTCAATAAAAAAAACAATCGCTTTACATTTTAATTCGTACGTTTTTACTATGCCATGAAAAAAAAACTTGTAAAATATCCTACATGCATCTATTCAAAAAGCACTCAAGGGACAGAGTCGTATCTATCCTCTTTTGCGCCCGGAGGCAGTTGATAATATTGCCCCGGACACTACTGCACACACACACACGCGCGCGCAAAGTAATTCTAGCGCCGCAAGGTAAAATGAGAGAAATTTGAAGATTGATATGGTAATATTCTTATTTTTTATTCAATATTTATCAATATCTTTAGGTAATTTATTTGTGTATTTGTGCATTGCGCCCTCTTGCGGTCTGCGACCAACGTTTCACTGAACATGGAAAGTTTCATCATCTCTGATTTCGGAAACGTTCGCAGCATGGAGTAATTATTACTCCGTGGTTCGCAGGGCCTAAAATGTTTAAAATTTCGTTACATGCCTTTTGTATATCGACCCCCCCCCCCCCCCACAATGAAAAAAAAAAAAAAAAATTTTTTAAACCTTATCAATAAGCTTCACAAGCCAAAATACTGAACTTTCAACAAAAATAGATTAATCTTGAACAAAATAGTCACATTTTCAAACAAAGAAATGAATTTTTAAATAAAATGACAAATCTTAAACTATAACAAAAAAATACGAATTTACAACAAAACAATTACACTTTCTACCAAAGAGATGTATTTTCAACTTACATGATGAATCTTCATCTGGAACAGTTAAATTTTTAAAAGAAAAAGAATTTTTAACAAAATTTTTAACCAAAAGGATGAATTTTCAACTAAAATTGTGAATCTTCAACCAGAAAAATTAGCTTTTACTATATTAGTTAAACTTTTAGCTAATTAGCTGAATTTTTAATCCGAAAATTTTGAATTTTCAACAAAAATGTTAATTTCCTACCAAATATTTGAATTATCAGCCAAAACAAATGATTTTTGCCAAGAAGATTAGTTTTCTACTGAAAAGACTACTTTTTAACAAACACGTTAATTTTATACCAAATATTTGAATTAACAACCAAAATAAATGAATTTATTACCAAGAAGATTCGTTTTCTACCGAAAAAGACGAATTTTCAACGAAATACATGAATTTTCAACTAAAATGATTAATCGTGCACAAAAAATCAATTTGTAATAAAGTAGTTCAACTATAACAAGTTATTGAATCTTCAAACAAAAAACAAACAAACAAAAAATTAATTTTTAAGAAAGTAGTTCAACTTTTTACCAAATATTTGAATTAAAACAACTAAAATGATTAATCGTAAAAAAATTAATTTGGAATAAAGTATTTCAACTTTTAAATATGTTTTTGAATTTTAGGCAAAAAAAAGAAAATAAATTCTCACGAAAAAATTTAATAGTTCATATTTTAACCAATAAATATTTCAATTTTAAATCAGAAACAGTTGAATTTATTTTTAAAAAAAGGAATTTTCAAGAAAATGGTTGAACCCTTAACCAAAACAGATTAATTTTCAGCCAAATAGATGTGTTTTTAACCAAAGAAGGTAAAGTTTCTACCAAAAGAGATAAATTTTAAGCAAAAGGACGAATTCTTTACAAAGCAGTTGTGTTTTCAACAACATAATTACATTTTCAACCCAAACAATTATTGCGGAACCAAACATATAATAGTAAACTTTTCAACGGAAAAGAATTAGCATTCAAGCAAAATAGTTGGATTTTTTACTGGGTTGTATTAATGCAGTCTGTATTTTAGTGGAATATGAGAAAAAGGTAAAAAGAGAGAAAAGGGAGAAGGAATGTGAAGCCTGCGACAAATAAATAGGAATTTTGATTCATTTTTAATACTCTGAAGATATTAGCTTAGAAAACTGGAAATTTTGTTGAGAAATTAAGTTTATTTTCCACTGCACACACTTTTAAATCCGGACTACGGAAAGTGTGTTTTTTTAGTTACATCTTAGGTCCTGTAACTTATATTACATTATATTGATGTTAATATTAACATTGATATCATATTAATATTAATCTATATCAATACAGAATTAAATGATCAAATAAAAAATTTAAAATCATTTTTAATATTTCAAGTTTTCCCGCCTTAATGTTTGAAACTTTTAAAAATATGTAACGTTCCGAATTTGTATGAACTTCATTTGGTCAAAGTTTCATGAAAATTTGCGGCACTACACAATAATTTTAAATCAAAGGTAACGTGTGTATAAAATCCTAACAATCGTATTATTTACGTAATAATTGAAGGTGCGGATTTAATATAAAATAAGAAAATACAGTCCAAACTCAGAGCAATGCCGTTTTCGGGGCTGCAGGGGAGTATAATTCCAAGAAGCCATAAACCCCCACTCTAAGCGCGGTCGCGCTCGAATGCGTGGAGAAGAATTCAGCTGACAAACTCCGAGCAATGCCGCGTGTCGGTTAGGTTAAAAATCTATCTCGAAAATCGTTTTATGTACCTAGTGTACATTACATGTATACAAAGGTGATTCATATTGGATTATTTCGTTATAAACCCGAGCTTAAAGGTATGTAAAACATAAAAATCGAACATTAGCTATGGTATGTTCGATTCTTAGAAAAATGTAAACAAAGCGTCAAAATGACAAATATTTCACCTCACTTTTAACGTAACCTGTGAAATCTCGTGCAGTACATTAATAATTAATTACTGTGTCGTATTGCTTGTTTTTTTTTTAACAAAGAGAAACTCAAATATCGAATTGTCAATTATAACCTCAATTTGATGTCACTCGTGTAATCTTATTAATTATAACAATACATGTAAAACGTAAACAAAAAAAACAATGAAAAGCTTTTTTTACAGCAGTGAGAACAGATATTCGTTCATTTGAAAAATGGAAATTCACTCTTTCCCACGTTTTGTACTGCGCAATAATACTGCGAGCAGTTTTCTCATAGAAACGCATATTAAATGAGCTGAAATCAAACATCTAACATCTTTTGAACGCGATTTTATAATTTTGCATGGTTTTCTTCAGGTTTTAAAGTTCACATTTTATGTTGAATATTCATACAGAACATCTTTATCCAATGTATAAAATTCCTGAAAATAAAACAAGAATTGACTTGAGTGTTGGATGTTAAATGAGATTCTGAATTTGATTTTAATCTAATTTAAGATTCTCAAATTTCATTGTTTATCCCAAGGCTTTAAATATTTGACGAAACGTAAAATAAACAATGTTGAGTTAGCCTTATAGTACATAAATCTGATTTGATATCATAGTAAATTTTTTTAAAGTGGATTAAAAATAATTTTGAATAACGAACAGTTTTCATAATATTTAATTTCTTATATGTACAGTAAAATGAACAATTTGTTTGACTGAACAGCTTCAAGGTATGGCCCGATAAAAGCCTTCAGATTCGGTTGTTTCGGTCCCGGCACTCCTCGGAGCGTTAGCTATGAAATGCATCGATCGCGACTGACGCTAAAGTGGTGGGGGTAGCGCTCGATCGAGAAATCGGACAAGCGGCATTGCTCCGAGCGGCATTGCTCCGAGCGGCACTGCTCGGAGCTTGGACTGTAATTGACAATATTCTTAGAAGCTAAAAACAATTTTTTTTTGCAAGAATATAAACCGAACGCATTTGGACAATCACAGAAACAGGATTCATTTTGGAAAGAAAGCCCGCTTTGGAAATGCAGGCTTTAAAAAGTCAAGGAATAAAAATTAATTGTTCTTTGTTAGGAGATTTACAAACATGTCCTCTTCTTCTTTTCATATCTTGCTTTGTGCATGAAATCATTAATATCAGTATATTTTTGAACAAATTTAAAAAATATAAATTTAAAATGAACTATTTTTCCTTTCTCTGATTATTAATTAAATTAGTTGTGCAAAATAAATTTTTTTTTTGTATAATCATTGAATCATTTTTTGAGTATATTTATAAACAATTGAACCGCCGGATCGTAGAAGGGCATATAAAGTCTAATGGCTTGTGGCGGGAGGGCCCCTTGGCATTTTTAAAAACATTTACTAATTTTAATTTTTTAAACATATATTCTCATTCAAAATTTAAATGCGCATCTTTTTCCCTCTTAAAAAAAGTTTTAGCTCTGTTCATTCTTGAGATAATTGCAAAATACACGAATTTGGAAACTGAAAAAATTCCGTCTTTTCTCACTTCAACTCGCTCTCATTCACAGAATATTGAAGATTTTTTCTTCAAATTTGGAGGAATTATATTTCAAAGTATACTTTAAACGGTAGAGTAGTTTAAATTTATTTGTTTTGTTATGAAAAATGGTTAATAATGTTTTTCTAGGCAAGTATACGAAAATGGTTTCAATATTTTCAATCGCAAAGTCTATCGAGGTAAGTTTAAGCTATCAAAAACTTCCAGTGGATGAAATTTCCATTAGAATTCGTAGAAGTTTTTTGTGAAGTTTCACTTCAATTGAACAAAGTGTTAATAACCTGCGAGTAATTTATTCTCTCGAGCAACGCCACGAGCACATAACTCAGAGGCGCCTTTTAGCTGGTTAGGCACGGCCATCTACGAAAGTTGGAAAATTGTATTTTTCAACATCAATTTGTTTAAATTATGTGATTATTAGTTACACTAACAATAATGATCATAAACATTTGTACTAAGTTAGAATTCATTTTCGTCACCATTTTTTTTAATAGAGGGCTTGAGCGAGTTTACACTGAATATTGTATTCTTATAATTCTTCACCTTAATCTAAAAAAATATATGCATGAGATCATTAAGATATTGCACCGAATAAAAGATTCTTAACAGAAACTTTATTCTAAAGAAACTAAACGCTAAATGCTTAATCTTCAGCATCGTCATCGGAAGAACTATCGTCGTTAGCTGCTTCCTTTGTATCATTTTTTTTATTTATTGGCGAAAAATAATCATTAAAGAACTATTGTCCTTTAGCACTGAGGTAAGGCATTAGACTCTTAATTTCTTTGACTTTAGCTGCAGTAATACCAACTCGATGGCGATGTAATCGTGAAAGATCAATCAGTTTGATTTTCGGATAAACATGCTACGTAGAAGGATTTTGTTCATTATAATTATCAAAAGTCTACCTGTCCAGTAGGGTAATAAATCTGTTCTGAAAATTTGTATGTGAAAATTTGTTAAAATTTTATATTTCACTGTTCAGAGCAAAACATTCCAAGAAAAATATGTAGAAGAAAAACATATACAAGAAAGAGAAAGAAAGAAAGAAGGAGAAAGAGAGCATAATAATTATTATTATTATTGGGAAACTATGAACTACATACAAAATTAAGCGGTGTATATTTGATCTTAGAAATAATTCCTTATATTATTATTTAAAAAAACACAGAAATTGATGTTGAAAAATACAATTTTCCAACTTTCGTAGATGGCGGTGCCTATTCAGCTAAAAGGCGCCTCTGAGTTATGTGCTCGCGGCTTTGCTCGAGAGAATAAAACACTCGTAGGTTATTAACACGTTGTTCAATTGAAGTGAAACTTTACAGAAAACTTCTAAATATTCGAATGAACATTTCATCCGCTGGAAGTTTTTGATAGCTTGAACTTACCTCGATAGACTTTGCGATTGTAAATATTGTAACCATTTTCGGATGCTTACCTAGAAAAACATTATTAACCATTTTTTATAACAAAACATATATATTTAAACCTCTATACCGTTTAGATTATACTTTGAACTCCTAATTTGAAGTAAAAATCTTTAATATGCTGTGAATTAGAGCGAGTTGAAGTGAGAAAATACGGAATTTTTTCAGTTTTCGAAATTCGTGTTTTTTGAAATTATTTCAAGAATGAAGAGAGCTACAACTTTTTTTAACAGGGGAGAAAGATGCGCATTTAAATTTCAAATAAGAATATATGTTTGAGAAATGAAAATTTGTAAATGTTTTTAAAAATTCCAAGGGGCCCTCCCACCACCAGCTATCAGACTTTATATGCCCTTATACGATCCGGCGGTTCAATTATGCGAGTGGAAAGGATGGGTTTCATAATTTTCTTCATGTATTTTTTACAACGTTAAGGTGGCACAACACTGTATATAACAAAAAAAAAGGGCAAAGGAAAAATCGCACGACTTTCTGTCGACGATATTTCAGGAGCCTTAAATGAGCCTGAAATTTTGCAAGGGAATTGAAAAAAAAAATTTTGGTAAATTTGTTGGAACAATAATTATTTAAACAATTTTTTTAATGTTTAAATATCATATTCGGGGAGCCCTAAATGAGCCTTAATGCAGGGTAAGAAAATAAATATGTTTAATAACATTTTTAATATGATTGTTTGAACAAAAATTCTTTAAACATTTTTTTTTATTTTGATTATTATATTCCCAGAGCACTAAATGAGCCCTAGATTATTGTATGAGGTGAATTTTGTGTAAAATCATTTTTAGTACGTTTTACAGGAATGTTCGGCCAGCTTCACGTTAAGCTAGCGCAAGCACTATTTTTTTTTTTTTAATAATAGAGTCCTAAATTTGGGAATAGGGGCCCAAATTAGTCTCTAATGAGCCCTAAATTATGCGAGTAGTAAGAATGGGTTTTATCATTTTCTTCATGTATTTTTTATAACATTAAGGTGGTACAACACTATATATAACAAAAAAAAAGAGCAAAAGAAAAATCGCACGACTTTCTGTCGACGATATTTCTGGAGCCTGAAATGAGCCTGAACATTTTCAAGGGAATTGGAAAAAAAAGAAAATTTGTTGGTAAATTTTTTTAAACAATAATTGTTTAGACAATTGTTTTTGATGTTCAAATATCATATTCGGGGAGCCCTAAATGAGCCTTAACGCAGGGTAAGTAAATAGATATGTTTAATTCATTTTTAATATGATTGTTTAAACAAAAATTGTTTAAAATTGTTTTTCTATTTTGATTATTATATTCCCAGAGCCCTAAATGAGCCCTAAATTATTGTATGAGGTGAATTTTGTGTAAAATAATTTTTAGTACGTTTTACAGCAATGTTCGGCCAGCTTAACGTTAAGCTAGCGCAAACACTATTTTTTTGAATAAATAATAGAGCCATAAATTTGGGAATAGGGGCCCAAATTGGACCTTAATAAGCCCTAAATTATGCGAGTGGAAAGAATGGGTTTTATGATTTTCTTCATGTATTTTTTATAAAGTTAAGGTGGCACAACACTATATATGGCAAAAAAAAGGGCAAAGGAAAAATTGCACGACTTTCTGTCGACGGTATTTCAGGAGACTTAAATGAGCCTGAAATTACGCAAGGGAATTAAAAAAAAAGACATTTTTTTGGTAAATTTGTTTAAACAATAATTGTTCAAACCCTTTTTTTTCATGTTCAAATATCATGTTCGGGGAGCCCTAAATGAGCCTTAACGCAGGGTAAGAAAATAAATATGTTTGATTCATTTTTAATATGATTGTTTAAACGAAAATTGTTTAAACATTTTTTTCCATTTTGATTATTATATTCCCAGAGCCCTAAATGAGCCATAAATTATTGAATGAGGTGAATTTTGTGTAAAATAATTTTTAGTACGTTTTACAGCAATGTTCGGCCAGCTTAACTTTAAGCTAGCGCAAACACAATTTTTTTAAATAAATAATGGAGCCCTAAATTTCGGAATAGGGGCCCAAATTAGGCCTAAATTATGAAATAGGTTACATCTCTATAGCTCAATTGTGTTGTGCCAGCTTAATATACTTGTAAATGAGCCCTAAATTATGAAATAGGTTACATCTCTATATCTCAATAGTGTTGTGCCAGCTTAACATGCCTATAGTCTTCTGTTGTCCACACTGAAGATTATTTAGTTTAAATTTGAATAACGATTGTCATTATGTTGGACATATTATAACAATCATTGTTGGACTAAACTAGAATTCAAACAAGAATTATAAGATTTACAACTGATTTTCGTGACATTTTTCGATTGAATATAAATTTAATAAGTTCTAGAATTTAAACAATTTTCAAAAACTACTGAAAACCAGCGTTTAACATTTCGGAAAATTTAAGCGCAGTTTTTAATAGATGCTAATATTTTTTCTTCTAATATAAATTTCGTATAATATTTAATTAATATAAAGATTTGTGGAAATCTAAAGAGACATATTTCTCATCTTTTTTATTAAACGAAGAACCTTCGCACGTTTCAAAGTTTTTAAATAGTTACTTTTTTTAGTGCTTCAGCAATTTCAAATTAATAGCGTTTGAATTCAAGCAATTTTCGTTTTTTAATATTAGACAATTTCTAGACGTTTTAAATTCAACAATTTCTGAATTATCAGTTGTAACACGTAATTGTTTCAAATATAAACAATTTTTAATTGAAGATTTTTAAAATATTACTATTTGAAATTTAACAAAGGAAACAGTTAGGATCTCCAGGTGCGTTAAAAATATTGGCATCCATGAAAATATTAAAATTATGAAAGTAAGACATTTTTTCAATGTAATAATTTCTTATTTTAGAACTCTTAATCTTTAAAAATTTGATATTATGGATTTTTAAATAGTCTGTTTTTAATATTAGAAAGTAAAAATCCAGGGACGTGAACGTGTGCGCGTGCATTTTATTTAACCGGTTTATTCAGAGTGATTTAAGGAATAATTTATATTTATGGAATTTCAAATGATTTCTACTAGATTTCTTCTAGAAAGATTTAGGGAATATGAAAGAATATGAAAAATTTCAAAGAATTTTAAGATATTTTAAAAGATTCCAAGGAATTTCAAGAGATATCGTTTCAAAAAATTTCAGAACTTTTAATATTTACAAGTTTACTGCCAGTGTTAAATATTGTAGGTGCTCATACTTGAACTTTTTAAAATTTTAAAAATATGCAGTTTCTTATAAAAAGATCGTTAATTCTTTTCGAAATTAAAAAAATAATTTTGAATGTTTCCCATATTCTTCCCCTTATTCTTAAAAAAAAAACCCTCTTTTCTCCCTTTTCTGAGCTCTTTTTGCGCAGTGATCCCTGTAAAATTATTCCCAGGAACTGTGGAAGTTGAAATTTTTTTCTCTTTTTTCCGCAGAGCTTGACCCAATAAGAACGCGAAAGGCACGCTTCTATTTTGATACACTCGTTTCATAATGTTCGTACTAGACACCTTCCGTACGTATTTCCTCTACGGGGATCCGTTTGCAGACACTTTGTCCAGCAATGATCCTCGTCAAACCTGATCGGCGCGGCGCTAGAATGTTGAATATTAATAATGATTTCACTTTGTTCTGCTGAATGTGATATAACATGAAAAAGAGGAAGTAATAATGTTATGATGAATCCGGTCGTTATAGGTCATTTTAAAAACAGAATTTTACACATATGATTTCAACAAACAACATTCAAACCGACAGAACACTTAAAACTTAAGAATGTTTCGTTGACAAAGGACACCTATTTTTCTTAATGAATGAGACCTCCAAGTTTTAAGCACGTGATTATCTATTTTAAATAGCCACCTATTTGTTTATTAGTTACAAATTATGATGAAACAAAAATATTGAAAATGATGAAAAATTATCGCAAAGTAAACATTAAGTTCGAACGTCGATTCAAGACTGATGTAAGACGGCTTAAAGAACTCGTAGGTCATACCTACATATTCGCTAGTTTTTTCTGAATAGTTGAATGTTAACAATTTCCAATCAACTCTAATATATATGGAAATTTCTTGCTTGGCTAAAAACTGAATAAACGTAAATTTTGAAGGGAGGAAAAAGGATAATAATTATTTTTTGTATGAAATCATTAACTACGAGTTTCATCGGCTTCAACAACCAATTGCATGGCTCTCGTATTCATTACGATTAGTTTTGTAAATATAATTCATGTCATATAAAACTTAACAATCTTTTTACAATAAAAAATAATTTTATCAGTTATAAAATCGTAAAAAATGTCTCAATTAAGATGCAAATATAAAAGTAGGGGTGACCATCGTGCAATAGGCAATGCACCCACAGTAGATAATCATTAATTAAAATTATTAATGTATATAAAATAATTAGTTTCATTTACCTGTCTACTATACGTTCATTATCTTCTGTAGGATCGTCTTCCTTACGTATGAGGCAGTCAGCTTTTGAGCCGGCTTTGAAACGCATCTAAGGTTTTGAGATTACACAAGAACTCCAATATAAGGCCAATTTCTGGGGTTGCCTCGCAGTGGCGCCCGTGGCACTAAATTCGTCGTTAGACGAATGGTGCGGGGTGGCCACGCATTGTTGGCATTGCTTGTGCGCTGAGAAACTGCGTGGGCCAGCAGTTCTAGGAAGAACTAAATCCGTCGGCCTTATATTGGAGTTCTTATGTGTGTATGTTTGATTGTATCTATATCGATTTGACGTACTTTGCGCATTGTATATTGAAGAAAGTTAGTGTCTTTTGAGGTCCCGGAAGCTGGAATTACAACATTGTCATATCGATATGGGCACTATGCCATAATTTTGTGCTTATTTAGTGCCAATTTATGCTGC
>JAABKJ010000472.1:0-49535 GCA_011634705.1 Andricus grossulariae | reverse complement strand
TGTGTATAAGAGACAGATTATATTCTATTCTATTTAATTACGTTCTATTTTATTTTATTCATATTTATATATATATATATATATATATTCATTATATTACCATAAGTCTACGATAAATCGCTGTATATCGCAACTCGCCGTGTAATGTGGTCCGGAGAAGAGCTATTTAAGAGACACTTAGCGAGACACTATGCGTGTATCTGCACGCGTTTATGCCTGCATTCATATTTACATAGATATGCACGCTCGATTAAACGATTAAATTATGCGATGCTTCTTTCTTTCGCGGAAACACTTAAGATTACCAGGAAGCGGGACTTATGTGCCACTATTCATTGAGTTACGGTAAAGCGGGGCAAAGCGGGACAGGAAGGGGGGAAATCGGGACAGACGAAATATTTGATTTCGAGAATGATATTAGTTTTTTTGGTTGCAAAATTGGTGAAGATAGTGTGGAATAAAAGGGGGAAGATGAAAACTTGTTATTTTTTTAATTGATGGTGGATTCTTTTAATTAAATGGACGTGTTCCGCTTTGCCCCGTTTTAGGGTA
Source organism: Andricus grossulariae (assembly GCA_011634705.1). Lineage (NCBI taxonomy): Eukaryota > Metazoa > Arthropoda > Insecta > Hymenoptera > Cynipidae > Andricus > Andricus grossulariae. The sequence goes on along the minus strand of JAABKJ010000472.1, from coordinate 48,983 downwards.
CTTTAGTTTACTGTTGAAGTAGAGGGTTACTACAGATGTCTGGTTTCTACATTTTATGTCTTTTTCATAGGGTTTTCGATACTTTTGAAAAAATTCAAGTTCTTTTTTTGCAAGTTTAATTTACATTTTTAAATTATTTCGTACTAATTTACCAACAAATTTATTAATAATATGGTAGAGAAACTTTTTATGTTCGTTTTTATGAATCGTTTTTAAAAATGATGATAAAAAAATTATACATTTTGTAATGTTTCGGTATGGAGTACTATAAAATTATATGAAAAATGAAGATTTTTTAATGAACAAGTGGAAAGTTTTATGATTTTGCCAAAAATTGCCCTTCCAGTTGGTGCATCCGATATTTTTTAGAATAAATGCGTCATATGGAGGAATTTTAGAACCTTTCCTTTTTATTTTAATATGAATTTATAAAATTTTGAAAAATAACGGAAATTTATAAATTACCGAAAATTTTGAAAATTTCACATAATGATGGTACATTTATAAATTACCCAAATTTTGAAAATTTGAGAAATGTACGATAAATTTATAAGTTATAATAAAAAAATTAGTTATAACATTCAATTTTTTTTTAATTTATGATATTTTTAAAGCTTATAAAATTTATGAATGTTTGAAAATTTATGAAATTTTGAAAATTAAAATATTCGTGGAAATTTATAAATTTAACATAAATTTAGGAAAGTTTGTAAAATCACGATGATTTTGATAATTTATAAATAACACAAAATGTTGAAAATTTCAGAAATTTATAGCAAATGTATAAATTACACAAAATTTTGAAAATTTGAGAAATTTATGATAAATTTATGAATCATCAAAACAATTTCATTCATGAAATTTAGAAAATTTATTAAATGACTGTACATTTTTTATTTGAATTGAAAAATAACGATAATTTTAAAATTTGTAAATTACACAAAGTTTTGAAAATTTCAGAAATTTATGGAAAATGTATAAATTACACAAAATTTTGAAAATTTGTGAAATTTATGATAAATTTATTAATCACCAAAACAATTTCATTCATGAAATTTCAAAAATTTATAAAATTCCGAAAATTTATGAAATTTCAAATATTTTAAAAGTTTAGAAAATTTACAATTAGTGTATGAAGATGTATGAAATTTTTAAAAATTAAAAACTTTTGGTAATTTATATTTACCATAAATTTATGAAATTGCCAATATTTTGCGTAATTTAAAAAATCTACTATAAGATTCTGAAATTTTTTAAATTTGGTGTAATTGATCAATTTTCCTTATTTTCCAAAATTTCATAATTTCATATTAAGGAAAAATTTACGATATTTTGAAGATTTTTGAAATTTTGAACTTTTCACTCTCTAAGGAGTATAAATTAATTCTTACGCCCTAGCCAGTAAAAAGTACTTTTCACTTCCTATGGAGAAAAAATTACATTATACTCCCTGAGGAGTAAAAATTATATTTTACTCCCTAAGGAGTAAAAATGATATTTTACTCCCTGAGGAGCAAAAATTATATTTTACACCCTAAGGAGTAAAAATGACATTTTACTCCCTAAGGAGTAAAAATTATGCATTTGCATAAAAAAAAATAAAAATGATCCAAAAAATATTATGAAAATCTACAACAACATTAAATTCCTGAAATTTCATATTTGCCAAAGTTAGTAAATTTCCGAATTTTCAAACTCGCTAAAGTAGTAAAATGCCGAATTTTCAAATTCTGAAAAAAAATCAGATTTGAATAGTACACGTGAAAATAAATTATACTCTATCTAGAATAAAAAATTGTTCTAACAGAAAAAAATTATTGTTAAATTTTTTGTATGAATGTGAAAATTCGCAATTTAACATTTTCCGGAATTTACTATTTTCGGTAATTTGAAAAATTGGCAATTTTAACATTTTCGGTGGTTTTATTTATCTTCGGGAAATTTCTGTTTCGATAATTATTTTTCTTACAATTTTATTTGAAAAAGATACCCTCATGTAGTTTTTCGTGAACAATTATTCCAGAATATTTAAAGTTACTTATTTTGGAAATGTTTCGAAAACGGCAAAAAAATAGAAAAAAATAAATTCGCAAATTTAAAATTCGCATAAAAAAATCAAATTATTTTTTCAAAATCCATGACATTTCTTGGTCTTCCAGATTTTGTAGCAACCCTGAATTACTATTTTTCATAAACCTCTGCCCAGAGAAGCATCTGCATTAAATAACAAACCAATAATAATAAATATAAATAATAAATAATAAACCAATTCGTGTAAATATTAAAAATTGGTCCCTGCTTGAAAAATGCATTTTTCTTTCGTTTTGATATATTGAATTTTCTTTTTGTGTGTGTTCCAGTTCAATCGAACCGGAAGTTGAATCTGCACTGGAGAAATGATTATTTTTAAAGGAAGTGCAAATATTTCACAGAAACCTTTTCAATTCTTCCTGGATACGTTCAACATTTTTTTTTTCTTTTTTTTTTATATTTACACAGCGAGTTGTTATATACGAGTGCAACTCTTATCTTGTGACCTTTACAAACTAACCTTTTTTACCCTTAGAATGTTCCTGCTTTCACTATTTAATTTCCTTTACAGCTAGAAAAATTCTACTTTGCCAGGTAGGATAAATTGATATTAAATTGTCGAAATACCTCCGCGCTTCTCTAAAGAAAGGAACTCGAGAGGAGCATACAGGTCTTCTAAAAAATAATAAAATCTCGGCATTCCATATTTAGGCTGCCTTCAAAAGACATTCTGGATTTAATACTACATTTTTCAATAGATTGTCGCGATTTTATTAAAAACGATTTATTATTGTAAGAATAAAAAAGAGGACTACAATTTCAAGTATTTGAATTCAATTTTTTTTATAGAAGGTATTATATAGGGTTGGGCGATTATCGAAAAAATATTTTAGATTCGATTTTTCCAATTAATTGATATAAATTCATCAATCTTAAAAATAATCAATTCTTGGATAGAATTTGAAAAAATAATGGTAATTTTGAATCGGCAATTACAAATAATTTATTTCCAAAACTTTTCAGTTCTTTGAAATATCATGAAATCTCTTAAACCGGAATTCGATCGAAAAAATTTTTAATTTCGTGGAATCTTTGAAATCTTAGAAAATGCCTTGAAATCTTGTACAATTCATTCCAATTTTTTGGATATCACGTGAAAATTTATTGAAAACCTTGGAAATTCTTTGAAATCTCTTAAAACTCCGTTAAAATTGTCTAAAATCGTTAGAAATTCTAGAAAATCTTTTTGAAATTCTTGGGACTCTTTCACAATCTCTTGAAATTCTTTAAAATCCTTTGAGAACTTTGGAAATGTCCTAAAAGCCGTTGAAATCCTTTAAAATCCACAAAAATTCCTTGAAATTCCGTGAAATCCCTTAAATCTGGGAATTTTTCACAGTCTCTTGAAATCCTTTAAAATTTTTTGAAATCTTTGAAATCTCTGGAAATCCATTGAAAACTATTGAAATCTTTCAAAATCTCTTGAAATTAATTGAAATCTCGTGAAACTCTTTAAAATATTTAAAAAAAGGAAATTTTTAAACCTTCCGAAATCACTTAAAATATTCTAAAATCTTCAGAAATTCTAGGAAATCTTTTGAAACCCTTGGGATTCATTCAAAATCTTTTGAAATTCTTCAAAATCATTTCAAAACTTTGGAAATCCCCTAAAATCCGTTGAAATCCTTTGAAATCCCCAAAAATTCCTTGAAATTCCGTGAAATCCTTTAAAATCCTTGGGAATTTTTCACAGTCTCTTGAAATCCTTTGAAATTTTTTTTAATTTTTGGAAATCCTTTGAAAACTATTCAAATCTTTCAAAATCACTTAACATTGATTGAAATCTCGTGAAACTCTTTAAAATAATTAAAAATGGAAATTTTGAAATCTTCCGAAATCACTGAAAATATTCTAAAATCTTTAGAAATCCTGGAAAATCTTTAAAACCCTTCAAATTCTTCCCAAAATCTCTTAAAAGTTCTTCAAAATCATTTCAAAACTTTGGAAATTCCCTAAAAGCCGTTGAAATCCTTTGAAATCCCCAAAAATTCCATGCAATTCCGTGAAATCTTTTAAAATCCTTGGGATTTTTTGACAGTTTCTTGAAATCCTTCAAAATTTGTTAAAATCTTTGGAAATCCCTTGAAAACTATTGAAATCTTTTAAAATCTCTTAACATTGATTGAAATCTCGTAAAACTCTTTAAAATATTTTAAAATGGAAATTTTGAAATCTTTTGAAATCACTTAAAATATTCTAAAATCTTTAGAAATCCTGGGAAATCTTTTGAAACCCTTGGGATTCTTTCACAATCTTTTGAAATTTTTCAAAATCCTTTGTAAACTTATAAAATCCCTTAAAACCCATGGGAATCCTTTAAAATCCCTAAAAATTCCTTGAAATTTCGTAAAATCCTTTAAAATCCTAAAGAATTTTGCACAGTCCCTTAAAATCCTTTAAAATTCTTTAAATTCTTGAAATCTTTGAAAATCCCTTGAAAACTATTTAAATCTTTAAGAATCTCTTAACAATAATGAAAATATCGTGAAACTCTTTAAAATATATTAAAATGGAAATTTTGAAATCTTTTGAAATCACTTAAAATATTTAAAAATTTTTAGAAATCCTAGAAAATATCTTGAAACCATTGAAATTCTTTCACAATCTTTTGAATTCTTTCAAAATCCTTTGTAACCTTAGGAAATCCCTTAAAACCAGTTGAAATCCTTTGAAATTCCTAAAAATTCCTTGAAATTTCGTAAAATCCTTTAAAATCCTTAAGAATTTTGCACAGTATTTTAAAATCCTTTTATATTCTTTAAAACTCTTGAAATCTTTGGAAATCCTTTGAAAACTATTGAAATAGTTCAAAATCTCTTGACAATAATTCAAATCTCGTGAAACTTTTTAAAACATTTTGAAATAGAAATTTAGAAATCTTCCGAAATCCCCTGAAATATTCTAAAATGGATAAGATTCTTAGAGAGACTCTTGAGATCCCTTAAAATCCCTAAAAATGGCTTTTAATCTCGTAAAATCCTTGTAAATTCTTCCCAGGTCCTGAAGGATTTCTTAAAATCCCCTTAAAATCTCTAAAGATCGCTTAAAAAAAATCTTTAGGAAACCCTTAAAATCCTTTGGAACCTCTTGAAATAAAAAAAAGGAATATGTATAAAAATCGGAAAAATGAATCAATTCCTTTAATTGATCGGGTTTATAAAAATTGATTCAAAAATTGATTAATTGGCTCAAAATAATCGATTGACAAATAATCGAATCGATATCGTCCAAACCTAAGATAATACCTGACTGGCGATAAAAATGATAGGGAAAAGGTTCTACGATGCACATTGAGTTTAACTAATTAATACCATAGTTAATTTCGCAGTCGTTGTAGAAGATTGATGATCCGTTTTCTGTTTCTCTACCTATATAAAGCATACATTACTATATATAAACAACGGATTTCCTTCAAGATAAAGAGTCACGCAAGGCGTTGCCACCTTGACACGACATCTATCGATTCGTTTCATATCACAATGTGGTCGGGTTCTTACAAATGAGTTAGTTATTATTGTTGTCTCATCCCTGTATTGTCGATTCTCCATACTAAAAAAAAAAAATTCCGTTTGTCGCGATTCCAACTCTAATTGTCACATGAAGGCTGAGACGGTAGAGATAGAGCAGGCCTGTCCAGCAAGGAGAAAACTCACGGTCTAGATGGTACATTTGCACCACCACTTCTCACTGCCCACTCTAGAGTAGCATGGGAAGTGGAGGAGGATGAGCATCAGAGTCTAGATGGTGCATTTCTACCACCACTTCTCACTGCTCACTCTAGAGTAGCATGGGAAGTGGAGAGTAGAGGTGGATCAGAGTCCAACTGGTGCATTTCCACCACTACTTCTCACTGCTCACTCTAGAGTAGCATGGGAAGTGGAGGTGAACCAAAGTCCAGATGGTGCATGTCCACCACCACTTCTCACTGCTCACTCGAGAGTAGAATGGGAAGTGGAGAGTAGAGATGGATCAGAGTCTAGATGGTGCATTTCCACCACCACTTCTCGCTGTTCACTCTAGAGTAGGATAGGAAGTGAAGAGTGGAGGTGGATCAAAGTCCAACTGGTGCATTTCCACCACCACTTCTCAATGCTCACTCTAGAGTAGCATGGGAAGTGGAGTTTGGAGATGGAAAGCTCACATCTGGAACTTCTCCTCCCTGGAGAGGCCTGAGAGAGAGAACTACGTAGAGGAAAGTTTTGTCGAAGTGAGAAACCAACATTGAGCAGTATATTAAATTAAAAGAATCTAAAAACTAAAACTTAGGAAATAAAACTTAGGAGAATAAGCTTTCAGCACTATAATTTTAAATAAAAATTAATGATCCAGAGAATAAATTATTAATTTAGTTGACAAGTGCCATGAACTGAAAGGATAAAGTGATTCGACAAATACTTTTCTTCCGCCATTCACTAATTATGCCTAATGATTACGTTTCTACGCATTTATACAATTATAAATTAAAAAGTCCCTCAACGAGGCGCTGTACAAGCAATAAATAAAAACATCGCGTGGGACTGAGTTATCAATTTTTTGTTCATACGACGAGTCAGTCTTCTATGTGAGAGACGATCGATGCTCGCTACCATTTGTGTTTTTGGCAGTCTGGGAGCGAGAACTGACCGAGGCGTATATAATTATTTAACATTGTGTATACAATAAACGTGACTCCTGCTGGAAATTCGACCTCGAATAATTTCGCCCTCATACCTTTTCCCACAAAGGCAGCTTTTATTGGTCGCTTATACGAAGAGGAAAACTATTTAGGAAACTATATCAAATAGTTTAGTAAAAAAAACTGCAAAAAAACTAAGTTTCGTGGTTTTTGACTGGTATTCGAGGAATTTTCGAATATGCTTAAACAGAGTGTCTACCCGTCTATTGCCAGTTTTCCGGGTCAGGTAGACACCCTATGAAAGTTCCTTTGAGCTTATTTCGAATTTCAAATTTCCGGAAGTGTCAGTTTCCTAGCTGATATGCCAATAATTTTAGTTCACTAACCGCCGAAGCGATTATCGAAGTTGTACCTTACAAACTACTGTACACCTAGAGAAGGAATTCGAGGTAGATGGAAACTCATTTCCGCCACTAGCATAAATACTGAATCACTGAAAAAAGTGTAGCACTTTTATAAAATTTTATAAATTGACTAAAACATTGAATTCCTTCTCCAGGAAAAATTTCATCAACCACATTGATTGATGAAACCGGGTCATAGAAAAGAGAAGCTCAGATTTTCAAGTCTGTGACTTAAACATTATCCGCCTTGACTCACATGAACAGCATGGATTGAAAAATAAATTCTGCACCGATTAGCCTCGTTCTTCGTCCTTCGCCACTTTGCTTTTTGTGCAATTAAAATTTGACCTTTTTTAGAAAAGGTTTGAGTATTGAAAGTGATGTAGTGGAATAGAAAGATGGATATAAAGACGTTGGGTGAATATATCTTGCTTACGATTCTCGATGAATTGTGCGAAGGATGTGTGAGGGATTTGAAAGTAAGTTTGAAGATCTTGTCGATCCTGCAGTTGGAGTCCTGAAGGAATCCATGCAGGGGGTACTCGGCGACCTTACGCAAATCTATGCAGGGAATGCTCTCGTCGCTTGCTGCCCCGTCGCTCGCGCTCACAAACCGGTTCAGGACTCGGCGGGCTGGAGTACGTCAGGTTGTTGGTGCCCCGCGGTGGAGCGCTCATTGGAGGTGGAGGTGGTGGAAAAAAGCTCTGCAAGCACGCCTGAAGCACCAAATATTCATGAGTCAAGATTGAAAACATGCAGAGAGGAGAACTTAAGTTGCAAAATGCATTTTTCCGCGGGATGCTAGAATGAAATATTGCAGGGCAAGCAAACTGAAACATCACATGAGAAATGCGAATTTCAGAGACTTCTCTCGAGAGAACGGACCTGGCGGAGAATCTGGAATTTAAATTTTCTCTTCAGGCCAAAAGAGGAAGCAGTCAAATTTATTCAATATTGCGTCCATTGCTCGCGGGAAAATTGCAAAATTACTTAGGGGCTGTTCATAAACTTTGTGACCAATTTTAGGGGGGAGGGGTCATGCCAAAAACTACCTTTGGTACCAGGGAGGGGGCGGTACTGAAATCTAGTTAAAAATTTAATTATTTTGTTGAATATACAACTATGTTGTTGAAGACATGATTTTTGGTCAAAAAGTAAACTAATTGGTTCAACATTGTCCTCATTTTTTGAAAACTAATTTTTTTGGTTGAAGATTCATCAATTTATTCGAAAATTTTACTATTTTGTTGAAAATTTGTTGTTTTTTTTGCATGAAAATTGATTTCTTTGAAAGTTCGTCTATTTGGGTCAAAATTTAACTATTCATTTGAAAATTTAAATATTTGGTAGAATATTACCTTGTTTGTTTTAAACAATTATATTTTCGGGTTGAAGATTCAACGGTTTCGTAAATAATTAATCTTTTTGACTTCAAAATTCAACAATTATGTTGAAAAATTGAATTTTTTGGTAGAATAATCTTCTTGGAGGAAAATTTATCTTTCCTGTTGAAAATTTAACTACTTCGTAACATAAATAAAATAAATTATTATTATTCTAGGGAGAACATGCATCTTCTTGGTGAAAAATTTATCTTTCTTGTTTCAAAATTAGTCTATTTTGTTGAAAATTCGTTTTTTTTATTCAGAATTATTTTTTTTTTATTTGAAAATTTAACTATTTAGTCGTCAATTAACTTTTTGTTGAAAATTAATATTTTTGGGTTGAAAATTCAACTACTTTGTAGATAATTAATCTTGGCTTGGAAATTCAACAATTTGGTAGAAAATTAAAATGTTTGGTAGAGAATGAACTTTTTTGACGAAAATTCTTTTTTTTTAATTCATATTTTGGTTGGAGCGTCTATTTATTTTGGTACAAAATTTGACTATTTGATTAGGAATTAAACTATTTATTTGAAAATTTAACTATTTTCTAGAAAATTACCTTTTTTCTTTCGGAAACTGATATTTCCTGATTGAAAATTGAACTATTTTATAAATAATTGTTCTTTTTGACTTCAGAATTTAATAATTATATTGAAAATTCATATTTTTGGGCAGAACATTAATTTTCTGCCTGAAAAATGTATATTTTTAGTTGAAAATTTAACTATTTGTTAAAAATTCCAGCTTTCTTGGAAAATTCATATATTCTGTATGAAAATTTGTCTTTTTGGTCAGAGAATTAATCTTGGTTGTTGAAAATTCATCTGTTTGTTTCCGGATTCAACTTTTTTTCAACAACTTCGTCTTTTTCGGTTGAATTAAAGGGGTTAAAAATTTGTTTCTTTTTTCGAAAACTATTTTTTTTTTTCAACTGAAAAGTGAACTATTTCAGTTTTGGTTGAAAATTTATATTTTTCAGTTGAAGATTCAGCTATTTGTTTGGAAATTCATCTTTCTTAATTGAAAATTTAACTGTTCTATTTTTGGTTAAGAACCAATATTTTTTATCTGAAAATTCAACCATTTGGTAGAAAATTCCTTCATTTTGTTAAAAATTCGTCTTTTGGTAGAAAACTAACCTTTTTAGTAAAAAAATCAGTTGCTTGGTTGAAAATTCAACTATTTTGCTGAAGTCATCCTTTTTTTATCAAAAATTCAACTGTTTTGTTGAAATGTCCTTTTAGATTGAAAATTCATCTTTTATGATACGAAATACATCTTTGTTGTTTGAAAACGAACTTTTTTTTTTGCAAATTGAACTGAAAAAAATAGTTTTCTCCTAATTTTAGGACTAAAAATAATAATAAGTACGGGGAACTGGATTCAACAATAGCCCAAATTTGGTGACATAGTTTACGGTCCCCTAATTTGCAAAATTAATTTTTCCACAAGCTGCTAAAATGAAATATTGCAGGGAAAATAAACTGAAACTTGATACGAAAAATGCGAATTTCAGAGACTTCTCTCGAGAGAATGGCCCTAGCAGAGAATCTGGAATTTAATTTTTATCTTCAGGCCAAAAAGAAAGAAAGTAGTAAAATATATTCAATATTGCGCCCATTACTCTCGGGGAAATTGCAAAATTGCGAGAAGGAAAAGCATCAAGTTTGACTCTTGGGGATTAGTAGCTTAGTCCTGGATTAAAATTTGTAAGCCCAGCTCTACAGAGGAGAAGCTGGAAGTTAAATCCCAAACATCAACTTGTGTGTTCATAAGCTGATTATTTTATCAATATACGAGTAGATGTACTTGTGTAGGAAAACAGGAGAAGATTAGGAAAGTATTACTCTCGGAAAATCCAGATTTATTTTACAGGTACACCAAACTCTCGGTTTCAGTCCAGTGTCGGGGGTTGGCCACAAATCGAGGGAATCTAAACGTAAACAGTCTGGGCCGTCTAAACTGATTTAAATTCTAATCGATAATATTGCGCAATATACGCGAGTGAGTACCCGCGCACTGCGCCTTTCCACTCTTCCACCGCAAGCTGAGAAACTGTGTCGGCCAGCATTTTCAGGAAGGCCGAGACTGAGGGGACAGAAACCGAGAGTTTGGTGTATATCAATACATCTATGTTAGAAGAACCTCAAGAAGGAATTGAGTTCACACATGGTTGGATCGATATATTTGAAGTGTTTGATGTAAACAAAATAATTGAAAAATTATAATTACCTTTGCGCTACCTCTGGAGGACTTGGAAAAGACACTGTCCTGATCACTGCTAACACTAGGCACAGGCATGGGTACTGCATAGTCGTAGGTTGCATCTGTAACAAAAGAAGAAATTTTCGATTGTTATGCGATCCTTATTAATGACTAAATATGCTTTCGATCTGGCTATGCCCAAAATGGACACTGCCTTTTTAATCAATAATTGACAAATGAGATCAGCATGGAATATTAATTCCTGGCATGCTATGAATGAACAGATCCGACAGTAATGTAGCCTAGTATCTCAGGCATCTGGACTCACCGGACTGTTCAATGTTGTCGTGCAGGTCCTTGTTGTCTATAACGACAGTACTGTATCCATAGTATGCAGTGTGTGGCTGCTCCCGGTATTTGTTCTCATGAAAGGGTTCCTGGTATTCGTCTAGTCTGACGTCACCAAGAAGCCGATCGTTCAAGTCTCGAGGAAGGGTGGTGAGTTTGGCGCCTGAATACCTGTCATCGAGGTCCTCGACCCTATAAGTCATCAGTGATGGATCTTTCTCGGTGGTGCCATAAGCGGACTCTGAAGACAAATGATGATGATTTCCTGAGGGAATGGCGCTTTTCGCTCCTAGAGGACTCGCAAAGTTCTTTCGCTGTCTGTGCCGACTCACGATCAGGAAGATTGCTACAGCTAAGAGGAGAATGACCGCTGTCAAAACACCTATTATCACAGCCATGTAGGTGGGATCATCTTGCTTCGCAGTGGAAACTGGTATTTCGGCTTGAAGAGGCGTATCGCGAGCCGAACTTCTATCCTTGATCCGAGGTGCTTCCGTTGAAGGAGGCATTTCCGGAGTAAAGTTTCCGTGGGCGACGTCTGTAATAATAAAATAAAAATCGGGGCTTAAGTTCATGTGCACTGTTTATGATTATTCGAAACGGAATAACAGTCAATGCCAGTTGATCAATTTGATCTCAAAATTGGAAGAAAATTGCTCATCAGATTGTCCGATTATTAAGATCAATTGCCTGTCATGAATTTTCATATGTAGCAATTGTCGAGGTCATGCCACGAGCTGAAGTCGAGGTATATTCTCAACGAAAGGTCAAAAATGTTTCTATTATGGGTCATTCGATGCCGGATTTCATAATCTTTCAAAAGGTTTTTTGAGCAAGTTTATCGCTTTTTTTTGAACGAGTAATCGCGTTTCAAGTCAGCAGTGATTTGTAGTACCGCTCACGCTAGCCGTGTAGATAATTTCCGACGGTAGGGTATATTGTATATTACATTTGTGAAGAAGAGAATTTCTATATTATTAGATTGCTTTCAATAACTTGTCTTCTTGTTCCCCATAAATAAAATAAAAGCCAGACAAATTTATGAAGACTTTCAGCTCTGGCTTGGCAGCTGTCTAAATTTTGCATCGTGTGTACAGTGTTCCACTTTCGATTCGTGATGCTGCAAAGGATCCTTCATCATGGAGAGTAAGTCGTGAAGTTGTACTCACCAGAGTCAAAGGTGATCTCGCTGATCATAATCCAGCGCGAGGCGAAGCCAAACTTCAACTTGACGAACTTTCCGATGCGATGGTGCAGCTTAATCGTGATATTTCTCGAGGTCTCGAAGATCCTATCCTCAATTGTCTCATACACGATGGGATCACCATAGTAGTATTTACCGCCCATGCTGAACAGTATGCTTACTTCTGAAAATACCTAAAACATAGAAAAAAATCACCTCGTTTAAATACAACTAGCAATCATGATTCGCGCGATAAGTTTCTTGTTAACATTTAACTTCTCAATACAAATATTTCAGGGTGGCTTTTAAACACAAACACAAGTTTCTGGTAGTTGGCTGGTTAACAAACTTTTTTTTAAATGGAAATTAAAACTTTCATATCTGAAGAATTTTTCAATTTAAATGGATATGTTATTATTTACTCTTAAAAATTGGCGTCCAGAAGTGGACTGGGATTCATCAAACGACCCAGTAAATGGCTTTCCGGTACATATTTCTGTACTTGAGACGGTAGACATGTTATTTTAGATAATGAGTAAAGAATTTCAAAAATATTTTTCAAGAATGAAGGGAAGAAAGTGATATTAGCAGATAATGCGAGAAAATAGTGACAACACTAAGAAACTATCAAATAGTGTCAATAGTGAAGTCAGTCCGAGCCCTGAATGAATAATATGAACTTGTGCTCAGTGGTCTGGCAAATCAATATCAACTTATAAATAATGCTAGCGGATGTAAGGGATCAATTAGAGGAATTAGTGTAATTCAATTACTATCACGAAGACAGATTGACCTTTTCTGATACAATTAGATGAATGGCTGAATGTAGTTGATTCTGATATAGGGAACACATTGGACCCTCTTTCATGCAGATATTTAATTAAATCCAAATTTGTCATTACATTTAAGTAGCTTATTACCAAAGACTAGATATCTAAGTCTAGAGGAAATTGGATCAGTTTCAAGCAGCTTTCACTTCCTCTAGACTCTGGACTCAACTAACGAAAGCAAATCAGGCTTATCGAGTTAGTCGGCTCTTTAAAGCATCACTCCAAATGATTTCCTTCTGCCAACGCAGCTAACCGGTCGGTCGTTCGCAGCGATCCAACGCTGATTATAACAATGACAGCGACGACCTCGATAATGGCGAACCGTAGGTAGGTCTCGAGAAGCTCAGAGTCGCGTCGTGGAGGAATGCTAATTTGCTCGAGACACGATGGTACGATAGTGACTGAGCGAGGCACAGAACTTGCTGGCGAGGTTTGGGTGGGAGTTGGGGGGTTAGGGGAGGAGAGTCAGAGAGATTACAAAGCACAGATTATCTAACTCCTTCACCCCGCGGAAGACGTCGTCGCGGTGGGCCGTATGGATTTTCAACGTCGCCCTCTAGGGTTAGGCAGTGGGGTGCAATAGCAAGTCGGGTGTCAGGGGGTTAGCGGAGCTTTGAAGTGCTGTCTTTCAGCCGTCGACGTGTTCTATCCTACCGCTGTACACTCGCGCTTGTTAATAGGGAGGGGTCGCGAGCTTCTCGGTAGTCTTGCCAGACTGTCGGTATTGTATTTGAATACGTGGCGTATCTGCACCCACGACCGGTCGTTGCAGCCATTGTGAGAGAACCCATTTCCCACCCCTTACCATCAACCCCCGAGACTCTCGCGCTCACTCCCTCCGCTCCTCCATACAATCATAGAGCTGGGTAATGAGGCGCTCCATTCAAATAAATCTTGATACCGAGCAGAGTGTTTCGCGGACCATTATAAAATCCAAACGGAATACGCCACCGGAAAATTTTCAAGAGGGAGGGCGGAAGTTAATCCCCCGTGGATACCCTCTTTGTGTACATCTATCTAGCTTCTTTCAACTCTCACCCATAAACTTGTGCTCGAGTTCTTTAACAAACATCACTTTGGCAAATATTTTCTACTCCTTTCTGATCATTTAAATTACTTCTACTTTACAGTTTCTTTAATACTCATTTCTCATGATATCATCCCCAAGTTTCTCGTAAATATAATGTTTGTCTGATACTGGGTGGCTGCAAAACTTCATTTTCAAAATTCCCTGACTTTTCTCCCCATAGAGTAAGCTGAACAACTGGATTTTCATACACATCCGCTATACTTTTTCTCTGGCTGGATAAAAGCCCAGCAGAGAAAAGCTGAGGTGGAAAAAGAGTCTCTTTTCCCCTTCATTTCGCTCACCATGTAAGTCTGCACGCCTAATCGTCGCTGCGGGGCTTTCCAATTTCCTCTCTCGCACTCACCTCTACGAATGTAAGCACCTCTCTTTTGCGAGTTTTCGCTTCTTTTTTATCGCGACCTTACCTTTAAGGCGCCACGAAAATAGAATTTTCAAACGAACTTCTTACTATATTTGAAAAGAACCACCACTTAGGTTTATGAGCTTCCAGAAAATTGTCATCTTCAAAACTTTCTTCGCAATTTCTACATACCGAAAGACATTCCTTGCACCCATATACAAGCGATCAATTATTTTGGCTAGTTAGAAAGGGTGCAGAACCCTTTCAATAATTAAGAATATACTTATCATCATGAATATACCAGAGTTGCTATGTTAATGAAACTAGGTTTATTTACCAGGTTGGTACAGTTGAATCTACCGTATGCCTACCATTTTATTAGTAATAAATCTTTGTCATTCCAACTAGATTTCGTTTAACTAGAGGTAAATTTTGGTTTAAAAGAAAAAATTTGGAATGAAGATTAAAATTAAAAAAATAGTTACCTGAACATCTTTGGTGAACTGATTGTTGCAGAAGATATGAACAGCAGAGAATTCCCTGACGTGGTCAAACTCGAACTTGACTTCCAGAGGATGTGAGGACTTACTGTCGTTTCTCCAACCCACCCACCCTTGACCTCGATCGTTGTCGTAATAACCCATCTTAAAGTTATCGGGCCCTGTTTTGCCGTCCGTGAGTTGCCCAAGACCCCGACGAAGTTCCCCGTCCCAGTGACCGTCGTAAGTCGCATCGAAGAATTCCCAGTTGCCTCGTTTATCCCCTTGCGGGATCGAGTACGAAACGATTCCATCGTTCCATGGACAACCATACAATTCCACTCGCATGCAGACCGTGCGACGGTGGTAACTGTAGGGCAGAAAACGAATCTTGCTCGCCCAGATCGGAGGCTCCAGATCTAGTTTCGATTCTATGTAGGTATTGCTGTTCCCTTTGATCACCTGAAACAGAAAAGGTACATTTCTTATCAAGATCCCTCTTTACAATTTTATAGTTCTTAAAATAACTTTCGCTTCTTTCAATTCTGAATACCTTAGCCTTAAACTTGAGACGTGTTGAATGTAAGGTTCGAGACTTTGGAAAATTGATTTCGAAACAGTTTAACTTTGCTGGGATACTTTGGCTCTGAAAAGCTTTAACTTTGGGTTGACCAAACTTCTAGATGATTTATTGCCAGGGAAGCTTTAAGCTTGGCCTAGTAGTGGAAGCTTTTAGCTTCGAAAGCCTTTAACTCCGGCATATCTTAATGGAGCGTAAACTGGTTCCAGAACGAGGTTTCTGCAAATCGGACGAAAACTGCAAAGTTGTGTACACACATGTGTAGAATAATGTAGAGCACATCGAGTGCAGCTAAAGCTTGGAGGCTAACAGGAGTAACGAGTGTGTAGTGTCAGCTACCGGTGCAATTACCTCGTACGAGAGCACAACGTGCAGTTCACTCGGGCACGAAAAATCCTTTATACGTGTTCGGCGAGAGAGGCAAGCCGGTGAGGGCACGCGTTGTTAAATGAGAGAGTTTGCACCTGTCGAGATCACGACCGAACACCACGGCTCGGTCACGTCTGAGACTAGAGTGGTTCTGCAGTTCTCATAAGTGGAAAATAAGAGACCCTTTGTTCGAAGAACTCTTTCTCCATCCTCTGAATTTCGCGATCATCCCACCGATAGCTGCCTCAGGCTCTCATTGCTCCAGGCTATCGTTCAGGTACGCCTGAAAAATTTAACTTGTTCTCTCATCCAAAATCTAAAACCATGAGAACCCCAAGCTGGCGTTAAAGGTCTAGGAATGGTCGAACGCAAAGACCGACGCTCACGCTCACTATATTCGACGCACTTTGGCACGCATTTTTGTGCTAAGTTGAGCAATGATGAATGAGGCGCACCTGTCTCGCTCCCTCTCACAGAAACCGCCGCGAGGGAGTGACACAAGAGTAGGTAGCAGCGCCCAAACAAACTTGCGCGCTGCGTCGATCAACCCAGTTCATATACTAACGCACTTTGGTAGGCATTTTTGTGATATGCTGAGCAATGCTGAGTTAGGCGCAAAGCCCCAATTCAGTTTTTATTTCGAAAATGTCTAGATCCTTTGAGACTTTTGGTAGGTTTATGAGATTATTGGCAAATCATCAGGCCTCATTTATCATAGACAAAGAGTTCCTCATAATAGTGTAAGAGTTCACTTTCGACAGGGATTTGCTGTTAAGTAGGTGCATTTAGGGTGTTTTTTTTCTCCCTCGATAAAGATTACTGAACCCTCATGGCAGTATTGGCGGTATTATAGGCCACTCTGGCGATTCCATTCGTCACGAAAGTGGGAAATGTCTACCCGCTTATTTTGTGTAGCTGAAGGGTATTGGCGGGTAGGCGTTCCTGCATACGGCTGAAAGAGAGGTTGCGTATTTTGCGGCTTCGCTTATTCAGCACGAAGTTGACTGCACGGCTTTACCTCGTTTTCGTTCAACGACGGATAATACTTATGAAAGCGGTATTAACTCGATATTACCTTCAATGTTCGAGCCATGAAATTTTCCATTTAAATGAACATATGTATCAGAATAAAATCGTAATACTGTGAAATTAGTTAACAAGTCTATTTGATGATATAAAAACTGCTTGAATTTCAAATCGGATATTTATTGTTATCTTTCATAATCACCAATCGACCGCACACGAGTTTCGTCCAGCGGTCAGAAAAACACTCGAACTCCGCCCGGTGGTCGCAATTGTGTTGTCCTTCTACTTTTCTGAGCCTGATGATGGTTTTAATGGAATATAAAAAATTTCGCATACAGAATTAGAAAAAGGTGATAAAGAAACTGTAATGATTCAAGATTTTACTCTACTTACTCTCATTCGAAAGAACGGAAGGAATAAAAGTGGATCTAAGAAATTGTTCATTTAATGCTTTTTACAAATACAATTAGTATTCGCCGGACGGAGCTCGAGTGAAGCACACCAATTGGATCTAATAAAGAGGCGATTAATGAGCGATCGCTTTTTAAATTGGACGACAAATGATGATGGTGACGACTAGACGAAAAAGACGTTTCTTTCACAAACGGGTTGTGTGAGAGAAGCTCATAACTTCCGAATTAGCAGAGACTATGACTCGCGCTTCTCACCACTTTTTAGGTTCTTAAAAGATCTAGACGTGGTGCCAGGACGATGGTGCGAAGGTGTGGCTTCGACCAACGCCCATGTTATGTTAATGTATTGTATCGCCTCTCACTCGGCGAGTGCGACTACCACCTTCCGCGACAGTAGCTACTATTCCAGTCTCCCTCTCGGAAGCCGGACAACTCGAGTCGTTAGCGAAGATTAAGTCGGATAAGGCTACCTTTGTCTAATTATGCGATGCATCTCAACGAGAGGTATAATTATTACCATCATTTATCATCCTCGTAGCAAATACAACAATTAAAATAATATAAAGTGAACGGTGCACATGACGCGGGACGGAATTCCAGTATTTTTCTGACCGCTGAAATGAATTCATGTACAGACAAAGTGAATTCTATATTTCCATATCCATAAAAGTTTAGAAGCTAGAAAATCGGGATCAAATTTGTAAGCCAACGATCGAGGAGCTCTTTAGAGATATTCTTGAGAGGCATTCAAAATCCTTGGGGATATTCATAGCACAACGAGAATGAAAATATGCTGTCGGTGAGAATATCTCACCTATTCAGAAACTGAAGTGAGAGGAAGGCGTCTGACCCGCGTGCACGCGACGACCTTCCCTCATTTTATTGATCCGCCCTCCTATACAAATAAGTTGGAAGGTACCCCTCCATTTTAACTTCTGAAGAAACTCCACTGGTCAGCGATCCCTAGTAGCACTCTAAATTCGAACTCGGATCTCTAGTAAAATGTTTCAACCTCTTTTATAAAGGAGGGAAAGCAGGAGGGGCAGGATTTCTTTTTCCGATATACTTTTTCTTTCGAACAGATGTGAGTCACAAATGTCCAGTTGTATTTATTATTATTCCCAGTGGATCAATACCATCTAACCTTCTGTTAGGATCAATAATGTCGCAATGCTCTCTTAACCCAATGAATGCTATATAGGCCGACTTTGGAAATCAATAATTTATAATCAAGGCCTAAAATGTCGATTCCTAACAACTAGTTTCTTATTGGGTTCAATTAGTCATTTATAGACTGAAGAATAATGGTTTGAATAAAAATTGGAGTTCATTCATAATAAATTTAAAATCTTAGGATAGAAAACTGGAAATTTGAGTTAGAAAATAAAGTTAATTTTTCACTGCACGCTATTTATAACATATACTACAGTAATCTAAAATGAAAATGGATATTTTAATTCATCAAGTGTTTTGAAGAATTTAAGGGTGATTGCAATATCCCCTTTCCCAGCTCTCCATATGACCAAAAATCACCCCTAAGTTAGTCCTAGCCCCAAAAATAACCCCTAGATCTCAAATTTCCTTCTCTAGCTCTGCCTAGCTTTCCGCAGCCCCAACAATTGCCCCCAAGTGCAAAATCCCCTTTTCCAGCTTTCTCCAGCCCTAAAACTGACTCCTAAGCGTAAAATGACCTTGTCCAGCATTATTTAATTCAAGGATCAGTCTTACCTCTTCGCCACGGATGTTCCTGTAGCGGACCCACTTGCCCAATCGCGGTCTCCAATACTCCAGGAGATAAGCTTCGGCATATTCGACACCTTGCCCATTACCGAAGCGTCCCTGAGTGGCAGTACCGGTGATCAAATGTACCGTATGCAGATCAATCTCCAGCCACTCACGTGGCTCGGTAGTAATCTGCTGCTTGGGGCACCAGGCTCCCCCATGACTCTCCTGCTTAAGCCTGAAAAAGAAATATTATTCTTGAGATTAGTAACGATCTTCGGAAAACCCTTTCGTTTTTTTAAGAGACGAAGGAAAGCAATCAAGGTGGAAAAAAGGACAGGGAAGGGTTTGAGAAAGCAAACGTGATGGTGGATCGGTTTTCGTTGAATTAGAGATTCACCCCTGCTCTTAAAGAGGAGCAGAGAATACAATAATATAATCATTCTCGTGTGCATGTATATCCGACGGATAAGCGTCGCCCCAGCGATGGAATACGCGATGAAATTATAATTTATCGACCGGTTGCCTAGAAGAGGATGATATGAATTAAAGATGAGGTATATCAGAACGCGTGAGCACGAGAGAGCCACTTCGATTGCTAATTGTAGAGTTTCCTTTCGCAAATCTATGGGAATACTATCGTCGTGCGCTCCTCCATTCAAGATGGAAAAGAGCAGCACTACTCCGGAGTCCTGAATGGAAATTCGAAAAGAATGGATTGAATAAGAGTAGATTAAAGTTTCTAAAGCTCAGGTCAGAAAAGGAGGAAATCAGATTCCGAAGCGTAGAATTCTACAAAGCTTTACAGAATCAGGTCGTAAAGTCTAACGAGAGCCAAATTTGAATTTTCTGAGACTTGAAATTATACAAACGCAAGAATTTGCAGAAAGTCACGACATCATAAAATCTATGATCAGAAACCCTATTCACAGAATCCGGTCATAAAATCTAACTAGAATCACCTTTTAATTTTCTGTACCTTAGAATTGTACAAAGCCTGTAGAAAGTCAAGGCGATACAAAATCCATGATCAGAAACCCTATTTACAGAATCAGGTCGTAAAGTCTAACTAGAGCCAACTTTATCACATAATTCAGCTCCATCTTCAAGACCTATTCACAGCTTCAAATAGCTTCACTTCGTGGGCCAGAGGATTCATAAACAAGAGTATTAAATCCGGGGAAATCGGGATGTACAGAAAATATAGGTGGGCGCGACAAAAATGTTTTTGCGATAAAAGCTAGTCGGCACTGCTCTATGAAGTGTCGGGGGCCCTAACTGACAGTACAAGGTGCTCGGAAGGCAGTAAAGTACTACGTGCAGTACATGAACTGGCGTTTAGAGTCAGCGGGTCTCCCGATTCTTCTTCTTCTTCTCTCTTTTCTGACTTCTCGTACGCGAGACCATAACTCATAGCCCATTAAGAGGGCTCAAACTGCCTGCCACTTTGATACAGTCCGCATCAAAGACATTCCAAACACGCTGTCCCCGATAAATCTCCTACGCGTGCGATTATGTTTGCGTCTCGAGCGCCTTCGTGACTTTCAGACCAACGGCGCAGCCAGTGGATCAGACGAGTGGAATGGATTCTTTCTATCAGCACTTTCTTACTGATGACGTCCAGAACTTTTAATTTCTTGAAGACGTGATTCATACCGTGAGAAGATTCATTTAAAAAATGTGAGATCAGGGTGTCTACCAGATGGCTGATTTTGAATTCTCGGATTTCTCGCAGCCAATTGTTCATGTTTCCCGATCAATTTAAAACCGATTTATGGATTTGAATGATTTCGAACGATGTTTAAAGATTTCTATGAGCAGGGATTGAAATTATCTTTTTTTTAAATTTCCGTTTCATGTTCAAAATTCTCTGTTTGTCAAATAATAATTCTTTAAGAAAATTCCATGTCCCAAAGTGAAAATTATAATCATTCACGGAAATTCCATGTCCCAATGTCTAGATTATAATTCTTTACGAAAATTCCTTGTTCCAAGTCACAGCTACATTTATTTCCGAAAATTCCCTGTTCCAAATCCGAATTATAATTATTTAGAAGCGGGAAAATTGAAATTCTGTCTAATTTTTATTTGCTAAAAAACAGTTTTTAAATTCAAACAACTTCCGATTTTGAACATCGAATTTTGAAAATCTAAAGAATTCTGACTTGGATCAGGGATTGCTTTTGTAAATTCCCTTCTTCTACATAAAAATTTAATATATTATCCAAAATTCCCATTCCATGTCAAAAATGTTCTGCTCCAAGTCGAATAATAATTTTTTACAGAAGTTCCCTGTCCTAAAGTCTAAATCATAATTGTTTAAGGAAATCCTCTGTTCCAATATTAAAATTATCATTCTTTACGGAAATTCCTTGTCCCAAAGTATACATTACATTTATTTTACGAAATTCCCTGTTCTAAGTCAGAATTATATTTATTTAAAACGTTTTCTAGTATGATTCATAAATACAGTAACTTATGAAATTTCCCGTTCAATGCCAGAAATTACCTATTCCAAGAAAAAAATAACATTCTTTATCAAATTCTCTGTCCTCAAGAAAAACTTATCATTCTTAACTAAATTTCCGGTTCTAATTGTCTAAATTAGTGGTCGGGGCGAGTCGAGTTTCAAGTTAATAACCCAACCCGATCCGATAGCCCAAACTGGTTTGAAAACCCGAAAACCGGCACCGCAGAGAAACTTCAATTAAAAATTTTCGAAAATTTCCTGAAATTTTAGTATGTATGATAGGAGCCATATATGATCATGAATCTCGCAACTCGTCCAATAAAGTAAAATGATAACTTGAAAATAAAATTGAATTACATAAAACAGTTTCCAAGTTCAAAGCTTTCAAAATGAAGACATCAAAGTAGAAAATTGAATTTGAAACGAAATTGGAAATTAGATCCAAAAACTCAGTCATATATACTTAAAAATTGATGATACTAAACTTTGAGATAGAATTCTAAGATTCTACGCCAGTGATCATGAAGAGCTCAGGAAGTAGGGATAGGGATGGTAAGTGCAATTTTCACGGAAGTCTTCCGTGGAGGTGGTTCCTCCGCGAAATTGACGGCGCACTCTCTTTGACGGTTATAATTGGCTCTGAATCGTTTGAGATAAACTACATGTCTTGAGCAACTGATGTCTGCTAAATAACCAAGCAAAGGGTAAAAGTTGGCTCAACTCCATTATACTTACTATCTTTTCCAAGAAACAAATTTGGAGCGTCATACAAGAAGACGGTTATGAGGGCTGAATAAATTATGGGTTCAGTGGATCATAGAAGTAAGATGGAGGCGCGTTACTGAGTACCTAAAAGGGAACAAGTAACCGTCGCGATTGAGCTTACGAGCACTCACATGCGGGACACCGCATCATTAATCCTCATTGTCGGGATAGAAGGTCGAATTAGAGGTTCCGTTGAGTATAGAGTGATTAATCTGCTGACCCGTCCACCAGAGGTTCTCCGAATAAAGGAGTGGGTGATGTCTACTTATTAGTGGGTCTACTCCATGGTCTACTTTAGAATAAATAACATCTTTGCTTTCTCAACCAAAGGGTTAGTGGAAATGGGCAATGCCCATTTGGTAACCGTCTACCTGTTTGCTTTACCCCCTCTCTCCAACTTCCCCTCATGTAGCTGAGGGATCGTCTGACGATCCCTTAGCTACTTGAGGGGAAGTTATGGGCACTGTCTGGGTTTGGCAGTCTCCTTTCTGATAATTAAATAAAGGTGTCGGTGTTTCCGTTGAAGCTGGAAAATGGAAATTGGGGTATTTAAAAATCAAAAGGGAGGTTGAGTACTGACCTGGCATGATGAGGTCCCACGTTTCCGCTGTCAAAGCTCGAAGTGGCAGTGATGTCAGCATCAGGAATCGCTCCGGACTCCATTCCCAAGGGGGCGATGCATTGTGCTGTAAACAGAAGAAAGAACGTGTTGTATCATGCTGGGTAACGATTATTTACAGTCTACTCTACTGGAAATGAAGACCCGTTTGAACCACGACTTGATGTCCTTTATTCGCCGCTTAAATCCGCTTAAGCCACGATCCTATAACAGTATCTCAAAGTTTTCACGTTTCGAGTGCCATCCACAAGTACCTCATAATTAAAAAACACCAAATAAATTGGAAGATAATAAAATGAAAGATAAATTTAATTTAATTGGGGACTTTATCAGGCCTTGGACTCACAACTGTTGATACTTTTTCACCGTTTTTTTTTACGATGCAACTACTTTGCTACCATTTGGAAAACAATTACAACAATGCTATTATTTTCTGAAATTGATTGATAGAGAAACTATTTCTTCACTTTGTCTTTAAACATGTTTTCAATCTTTTTCGCTTGATTGGTTAAAATACGCCATCTCGAAAATCGAAAAGTAAGCCGAAGTAGGGCAGGAAATCTTGATTTTTTTTTAAATAAATAAATTTTTCTTGGTCACGAATTACACTCAGAATTTCAACTAGACAGTCTTAATTCCTAAATGAGTCGCGATTTATGCTTTAAAATCGCGTGGTAATAAGGCAGGACGCTTGATATGTTTTTCGTGAAAGAACCGGCAGTAATTAATTTACATTCACACCCACGGGCGAATAGAAAAGCAACAAGAAAGAGAGAGAAAGATTAAGGGGTTGAGGGGGGAGGAAGTGTTGTAAATACCATAGCCGGGTCTGCTGCACGCAGTCATTAATAATAATCAGAGAGTACTGTAACAAAGGAGGGTGGGTCGAAATTAAATCTACCCAGTAAGAAAATCTTACGATGAGGATTTATACACCGTGGTCGTCGCTGATTGCGTTTTCTTGATTTATCCGTCTCCTCGTCCATGCTTAAATTAGCCAAACAATACACGGGTTGAGATTGATTCATTCCTCCACGTTCCAGGAATACTTCAAATTAAATCTCTCCACCAGAGGGAGAGACTTTTCTTTTGAAAAATGGACCACACTCCATTTCCTGAATCGTTATCAAGATCTCAAGGTATTTTAACTAGAAATAAAAGAGCTAATGAAATGACCTCAATAGTTTGTATCCCTGTTAGGGAAAAGAATGTTTCTTATCTAGAATTGGGATATCTTGATTGTTGATGATAAAATATACGAGTCAAATATCGTGGACCAGGGTGGACCAGAAATTCCTTGACTTTTTTCATTTCTTTTTTAAACCCTGGCTTTTTCTGACTTTTCCTTGACCTGCGGCCATCCCGATATAGGTGAACTTCTGGTTTAAAATTTCTCGATGTCGAACATGGAAGGGAGCGTCTCATCGTAAATCTTGGTTAGTTTGAAAATTCCAATCGCGAAATTCGAACCAAGCATTCGAAGAAGAAGAAGAAGAAGTAATCCTCACTGGGGAAAGAGAACGAGTCCTAATCGCGGTAAACCGACCTGAAAAGTTTAAATCCCCGGTAACTACTGCACAGGAAACCCGCTCCTCTTCCTTCGTTACCACGGAAGTCGTCGCTTCGCGCCTCGAGAAAAGAGAGGACAAAAATGAGAAAACGTCTTGTTTGAGGTGCTCTTATTTGAGGCGTTGTTGTTTGAGGCGCTGTTATTTTAGACGATGTTATATGAGACGCTATTGTTTGAGACGTTATTGTTTGAGGCGCTATTATTTGAGGCGCTTTTGTATGAGCCTATGTCATTTGAGGCACTGTTGTACGAGGCGCTGGATTGGTTTGTTTCGAAAAAGAGGAAAAAAAGTGGTTATCATTTTGACAGTGAAGCGAGAGGCGACCAGAGAAAAAGAGGAACCGAGGACAGTATCGGGCATTCAATTTCCCTAGGCCGGGTGGAAGAAGCGAGCATATACCCTTCCGTTCGGGGCTGTCACTCCTGAGAGTTATGTACGCGGAATGAGTGGCTAGGGCGGGCAAATGTCGCATAACTTACATCTCCTGCCGCTTCTTTTCCAGGATGTCTATAAATACAAGATCGAACCTGCTCCACAACGCGTTTAGATGCACTATGTGTAATCTGTATTTTGCGAACCGGGACAGAAAGTCCCTAGCGCCGGAAGTACCGTGCAGTGAGACCAATCGATGATCGTAAAGATAGTACATTGCGATAGGAAATATCCAGCCGACTCGAAATGACTACCTACCGATCTCCCTCGACCATATACATTCTTTATGAAACTTATCCAGGCCAATCCCTAGCATACGTTTTCTGAAATGACTTCTTGACTTATGACGTCTTTCACGAAACTTTTTACTCCGCCCATTTCTTTATGGAAAAGATTCTAGAGGGTTTCTCTGTTGCCTCATTTAGGGGCATTTAATGCCTTGTAGAAAAATCTTGATACCAAAACCATAGGCTTGATACCAGAACCAAAGGGTGCTATCTTAGATTTTGCCAATTTTACAGGAGAGGTTTTTCAAAATTGGGTAGCTTATTTTGACCAAAATTGATGCCACTATTGACGTTATTTTTTATCTCTGACGTGAATCCGAGCCGTTTCAATCAAATTGCTTTGATAATGACTGCCAAATGCTGCCTGGCGCATTTGCTTTTACATCTAAAGTTTACATGATCATTTCCTGTGACTCAGACATTTTCTGAGAGTCAATCTTTTTCGAAACTCGTTTATTTATATTTATTCGAAAAGTACATTCTCACCAGTACTCAGTCGATGTTCTCACTTCTTTCGACCTTTTTGCTTCTCAGAAGTCGCTTTTTTGCTTTATACCGCAATTACTTTTTAAAATTCGTTGTAGCCACAGGAATCGAGTACATTTTTCAAGCGAGAGTACTTTATAACTTTACTGGATGTCGGATCCTGTAGGAACATGCGCTTCGGACAGAAATGAACGTCGAGCGAGTCGCGTGTTCAACGGCCTACGTGTGAGTTAACTCACACATATATCAAGCCAAATACACATGTGGGATAACATATTATCGCACGTGTACATCTACACTTAAATATATATTATATGAACACTACCGTTGGAGATTCTCTACAAGGCTAGTACTGTTAAAAATCAATCCTGACTTTAAACCACAATAACTTGGTCATTAGTAAAGCCAGATATTGTTTTTAAAATGGTTAAAAAGCTTATATAATTTTGCGTCGAATGACCTTCAGTGGGGATATTTCTTACTTTTTTAAGGGAATATATCACGTGAGAAGTTTTTTTTAAAATGTAAAAATTTCTTGAATTCTGTACTTCAACTTCAACTAGTGTCATGGCTTCGTGAAGCTGTAGAAAGATCTGAAACTTGCAGGAAGCAATTCTCCAAGTCTTATCTTTAATATAGGACAAGAAAATTTAGAAAATCTCTAAGGATGCCCGAGTCATGACTGAAAATGTCCAAGCGTCTGCGACGAGTTTCACTCGGCGTAACGAGCGAGGCTGGTTGACAGAAGTGATCGCCGACTGAAAGTCGAGGCAGACACGATTGGATATTTTTTGTCATAATCCAGGAACCCTGAAAGATTTGATGAATTTTCTTGGCTTGAATTAGAGATAAGACTTTAAAAATTGCGTCCTGTAAATTTCCGATTTTTGCTACAAGTTTCCCAGGTCGTGACGCGAGTTGAAGTCGAGCTATAAAATTCAAGAACATCTTGATATCTTTTAAACTCCTTACCTGATATTTCCTGTTGGAGACGTCAGAAATATATCTACTTGAGATAATGCGACGTGGAATTTCATTTGCTTTCTTATAATTAAAAACAAAATTATCCAGCTTCATTTTCGACAAAGTTATAGTGTTTCAAAGCCGTCAATTGATTCGGAGAAAAGCACGATTACGAAGCTGCATGTTGTACCAGAACCCTGTCCAGTAGCAATTGCGTTGCATTGTCAACTTCGCACAAATACGCGTACGTTTGCTCCTTGTACCCACCACCCCTTTCCAATTATCTGGCCCCATTAGAGCAGCCAAAATGCCGAAATTATCGCTTTATTCGCCCATCGACATATTAACATAACGATGCGACAATTAACAGCTCGTTATTTTAACCCACATCATTCATTCGATCTTCAGCCAACCACACATATTGCGTTTTTAAATTATATATGTACGAACATTCAATTACGGAAATTGCGATTTTATCATTTCTGCGTTTTAATTAAATGCTTTATCGGGTCGAGTAGTTTTAATTAGACTGGTTTTTAAGTTATGTAAAGCACTCTTCAAGATCTCTCATTTAGTGTATGAAGTTTCAGTTTATCTGTTCTTACCCTGTTTTCTTGGCAGAATTAAGATAAGGCTTTTTATGATTAGTATGAGGATGAATATCTCTCAATTTTATAATCTTGATAATTAAAATAATATACTAAGGTTATTTTCAGTGAGAAATTTAATCATAGGTGTCTTCGATCTTTTACTACTTAAAAATATTCGGTACTCTGTAAGAGCACAAGGCCTAGTTTGACTAATTTCTTTTTAACTGGGGTCTTACTATAATCTAAAAAAATAGAGAATATTTTGCAAAAAAAAAGTTGTTTTCCCGTTGATCTATTTTCCTAAATACAAATAAAGTAAAGTGCTGGAAATGGACATGAAAGAGTTGGAATTCGACGTGAAAGCAACTTGACATAGGCAAGAGCGACGTGAAGTGCAATAATCCTCGATTGCGAGGGATCTGTCTTTCCGGTTGTCAATTTGGATGTGGATAACCACGTTTTCATAAATCGGATTCGCGCGTGGTAGGAAAATAAACAGCGGCCAGGTCGCGATCTTGAAAGACCCCTTGGTAGGAGTCACGAAAGGGGTTGTAGAACCCTCGCCCTTGCACGCAACTCGAGACGGTGATTTTGGGGTCGCTGGAAATCGGAAGGCCAGGAGGGCTTGCAGAAGCGGAAAGGATGGGCGTTAAAAGTAGTACTTCCGCTTTGCCAGTCCACGCGGCGCCAGAGAGACGCGCTTTGCGCGCGCAAGCACTAATGTCTTCTATTCGCCTCTTTCTACTTTCACCCCTGCACGCAATGACTCCTAAAAGTCCCCCCAATTTTCTGTTATGTTTATTTTCCTACTACGAGGCGAAAATGCTTCCTGCCGGACAATTCTTTCCTCGGGAATCTGGCTTTCGTCCTAATGGTACATTTCGGGTCTTACTCTCTCAACGGCTCCAAGTTTTAAGCTTCTGGAATTCAAACCCTATTACACAAATCTTTCGTGTTGATGCATTAATTTTCTTCTGATAATTGTATCCAGGAATAGTTGTGAATCCAGGGCCATCGAAGCTCCTCAAATAGCAGGTTTTCCCGATTTCCTGTTCGGGTGGACACCCTGTTAACTCTTTCATGTTATATTTAAAGAATTAGATGACACTATTTTGAATTTGTAAAACAAGTGCGAGGCCTGTTCATGTTAAATAGATATAAAATTAGCATATGGAATTTATTGTTTGCAATAATAAGGAATGCAATATAAACAAATTTGTTTATTGTTCAATCCTCTACAATGGACAGAAACGTAATTAGTCTCCTATTGTCGTATTGAATTGAATACGTTCACCACGTTCACCAGATGAAATCGATTAGTCCGACGACTCCCGTTTCCACGGGGACGAGAGATGCACGGCTAAGATATGTGTTTACACCAGAAGCTATAATTTTAACGCCGATAGAGTGCGATAAAAACAGGAACACGTCCTGTGCCTTTCTCACTCCCTTTTCCTGAAGCTGTAGGTTCACTTATATTAAACCTCAGCTCGTTTCTGTTTGGGATCTTTTCCATCCCATTGATTTCAGCAACTACTGGGGTCGAGACCCCCAATGTCAGGTAAATAGGAAGGAAAACTTGCAAAGTATCCTTCAAGAGAGTTTTCGACTTGTTCTTTAGAATCTTTTCCACCCTTACTACTTGCACACATGAGTGTGCCTATGGAATCATGTATGGAATCTAAAGTCGTATTCCTACGAATTACAAGTAGTGAGTACCATTCGTCCAGAAACTGGGGAAACTCGATCGCTCGAGCCCAGACGGAGAAATGGGGCCGTAGTTCGCAAAAACACCCATCCTCAATTTAAATAAAGCAGACGTTCTTCCTTTCCAGTTTGGAATTGAGTAAGGCTCCAAGTAGTTTCGAAGGAAAGGAAAGGAAAATAGAAAGTTATGTTAATCGAAGGGGGAAAATAATTGGAGAACTGCAAGGAAATGTAGGGAACTATTCGGAGAGGGATTTTATATCAGAATTTCTCAGCAAGATGTTCCGAGTTTTAATTTTGAGCACATCACAATTTACGTTGATTCCACTCTGATGAGGAAAAGATGCTGCCAATTAGAAACTTTGTTCCGTATTCTCGGTAAATTCTAAATTTGCCTCAGCTGCACCTGACTTCTTCATAAGATAGATCAAAGTTACTTGCAAAGTATTTCAGAGCATATCCTAAGTTTTAGTGGATTGTGTTGATGTTTATGTTTTACAAGTATAATAATCTTTTGTTGGGGGATGGTATTGACCCTCAATAATAAATTTTGTAGAAAATGTTGATGTTCATTGTTGGCTTTAGGGTCAGGTGAATTGCAAACAATTAAATTGTTTCAAATGTTTCCGCACGCAAAAGTGACACCAAAGAATTTCATTAAATCTTATGATAATGTGTGAGAAATCTTTGGCATAGTGAAGAGATTAATTTTATACAACCTTAAGCCATGTATAATCATCTCATTATTTCCGTGTTTTACGACTGGAATCATTAGAAACCAAAACTAAAGATAAACACTAAACACATCTTCATTAAAGCTACGCAGAGGAGATAAACGACAAGGAAGAAGAGCTCTGCTTAAAAACAGAGAATCAAAACGGTCTTCACTCAACCTCAGATACAAAAATACGACTCACCAAATGTTGACAAGAGCCTAAAACGTTTTACTCATTTACTACATCATCACCCCATCAGTGACGAGCGATACGTGCCGGAACAGAATACTTTGCAACCGTACTTGGTGACTCGAAAGCGACGAAAAGCGAAGCCTCGAGAATTAACGAACACTCCACAACAATCTTTCATCTTTCATCTCGCAGCCCTTTTCTTTCATCTCTTCTTGCATTTTCGTACCTATGTTCCTCCACCCACGCCACGCCAAATCGTACGCGACTTTGTACCAGAGGCCGATATATAAATAGCATATAGTTAAAAGTTAGAACACCGGAAACCCCCCTGTGGTGAGTGAACTTGTATGTTGAACCACGTTGGCGAATTCGCGGTCGTGTAGGGGATAACGGTAAGGGGTAAGAGGGGATATTCTCGATTTTGGAGGGGGCGGCTAAAGCGCGCATAAATTGCGATGTTAATGTTGTCTGGGATACATAAACATGTTGTACGTTGGTCGGATTGCGGTCTCTCGATGTTGCACCCCTTTGGCCGTTTCGTGTGCCCTCTACATGAACTGCGAGGGTGGTATCAAATTCGTCAAGTTCCAACTCACAGCCTCATTGGGGCGAAACATTTCACTGCTCCTGCACAGCTAGAGACATTAATCTCTCTTGTGATAACTCTGCCTGGCGTTAATGTACTGCCTCTTGAAACATTGATGTACTTTTTTCTCAGCAAGGGGAACTGTGATCAACTACGGCTCGCTAGAGTGACAAAAGAATCTCTCGTTCAATACTAATAGAGCAAAGTAAAAATGCTCAGATGCATTAAATCGTTTGAAACTAGTCAAAAAACATGGTGGTTTGGCTTCACAAAATAAGTAGTCATATCAAATGAAAAACCACTTTAAAAAGTTCCCTTTAATGAAGTATGTTTCATACTGAAGAGCTGAATCAAATTTTAATTGATGGTATTAAACTGTTGCATGAATGAGAACCAGTTACTGATATAGATTTTAAAAGCTACTCGAATTATCAGACTTGAATCAAAATCGATCACAGTTGATCGATGAAGGCGAGTTAGATTTTAATTAATTTAAAGAAAATTCTTTATGTCTAGAGATTCTTGTTGCTTTTATATGAACGAGATAAGGAAAGTAGATCCGTTAGCGTTAACCAACAAGAAGGCCATTAAATTTAAGATTCTTAGTGGGTCTCGTGACAGATTATCACAGGTAGCACGCGAGTAGGAATAAAGGTTTTAAAAGAAATTTAACGAGCCTCGAAAAGACCTTCACGGATGGTTCGTTCGATTACTATAATGATACATCTCGTTAAGGGACTCACATATGTCTATCGCGTGTCCGCTGTGGTAGCCCAGGATCATCGTGCAGAGAGCGAACCAGGTTCGCAGGTAGTAGTAGTAGTCCATCGTGGTTCTAGTCCGGGAGCCGGTAATCATCGAACTCTCATAACCGCTTCTGCAATGTGAAAAACATGATGTTATTAGTCACGGCCACTCTTAGTTCCTTGATAAAATTAAAGAAAGCGACCATTAGAATTGTTGTGAGTCATTAGTTATGGGTTAGGGGCCATCCATAAATTACATGACAGCTTATGTTGAAAGCTTGCGTTGAAAATGTTGATTGAATCTTTTGGGCACCCTGATTTAGTTAAAGAACAGCATTAACAACCAAAAATTAGATTTGAAAGTTCGCCACCCTCGCAGATGTAGTAGAAGAGAAACTGAAGAGAAACAAAAAGAGATTCAATTTTCAAATGGAAACAACCACTCTGATATCCCATTCTTATAAAGCTTGCAGACAGCGTATAAACCCTAATAAAACCTCAAACCGCTCATTGGGCAGAGCCGTTTTTCGGGATAACGAAGGCCCGGCCATTTCGGCTTCCTTGTACTCTTTTCGTCGGGTGAAATGGCGCGGTTCTCCAGGCTGGGATAGATATATGAGCAGGGTTTGTACGAGAGCGGAGTTAGCACAGGAGCAGCGGACAAAGAGCTACATTCACGCTAGCAGCCATTACGCGTCATTATCGAGATTAGGATCGAGCGTTCGAGAGAGCGCTGGCTTCGGCAGTTTGTTTCTCGTTTCTCGATGTTGGGCGTCGTGAAGGAGGCACGAAAAAACTCGCCGGTAAAAGACTGGAGAAGGAAAAGAGAGAAAACGGTGCGGAAAGAGAAAAACGAAAAGGGAGACAAATAGAGAAAAAGGTAAAGCAAGATAAAATAAAGAGAAAGCAGAGTTGAATAAAGTAGAGTGGGGTTTTTTTCGGCTAATTAACGGGAGTTTCTTTGACTGTGGGTCCTTTCGAATCTCTCGATGTTTATCAGTGTATTTGCGGGAACTAAGAGAGTCTTGGACTCTCATTATTTTGCGTCCTACAGTTGCTGACGGTACTGACGACCACGCAGAAACCCTTGTCGTTTCAATCGCTAAACGATCTTAGGGTGTGATTCATGGGAGTTCAGATTCTAGGTCATTTCCAGGTAAAATTTAGTTAATTGTCCAAGTTGAGTTAACATAACTTATTATAATGACCGATACCATTTTTTATTTCAGGTATAAAAACAACCTTACACCTATATCTATGATATCAATGAAGAAAACAAATTTTAGCCCAAAACATTCCCTGCCCAATTTTAAATTCCCTGACCTGTCTATTTTTAGCATAATATTCAACTACATTACATAGCTGAAGTTTTATTCAACCACAGTGAATGAAAATTGTTTTTTTTTAATAATTTTTTTCTAATTTTCGAATCGTTTACAGATTACAAGATAAAGTTCGTGAAAAAAGCGTTTAATTAAAAAACTCCAGGTTTTGAATTTGAAGTCCAGCAATTGGCGTTTTCTACAAATGTCAACGGCCGCCTACTGTCTCCTCCAACTGCAACTTGAACAGTCATATTGGGCGGATGTACGCTTCATTATTCCGGCCATAGTTGCAGGGACGAGACTCTGATTGCTGTAGGAAAACATAATGTCTTTTCGTAGGCGAAATTGAGTGGAAAATAAATCAAAATCGTCATTGTGCTGTGCCATATGTGTTGCAAATTGGTAATTTAATGAAGTAGGGATGAAAAATTCTTGAGGGAAAAACAAACTCCCTTTGGAGACTAAAATTAGAAATGTAATGGACCTCAATGCCTTATCCACCGTTTTTTAATTAAAGAATTAAGAGAACATCCGAAACCTCAATTTTCTGAAATGAACCCTGGCACAATTAAGCTGTAATTTTTTCGCAACTCTAATTATGCCAGCTCGCTGAATAGTAGAGGATAAATCGTCGAAAGGACTAATTATAACGTTTCAGCGTCGTTAAGTTCGCAAAAAGAAAGAGCCGATTTTCAGGAAATAAAAATACTAACGCGTTCGTCGCATTAAATTCGAACTCTAATGGAGTAACATGCTAGCAAGATACAATTATAGCTCTCGTAACAGTATTAACTGGGAAGATGGAGAACGAGAGGCGAGTTTCCGGGTCGTTAACGATACCAGAATTCGAAATTAACTCGTACTATGGTCTTGTAAAATTGTCGATCGAATGGCCTTCCAACCGATCCAAACATTTAGCTTTTTAATCACACCCAACCCAACAGGAGTGAAGCAGAGTATTTCGATAATAAATTCGAAGAAGGGAAAAAAGATCAATAGTTGTTGAACTCTATTGGATCATTTATTACGAAATCCCAACGTTTCGAGAGAAAAAAATTACAAGATCTAATAAAATAACATATCAGAAGAATATAATAGTATTACGACGGATATAATCGTTTGAAGTAAAATGCTCTTAGTACTGAGAATTATAACAGAGTTAATTAATCATCAAGAGCTGAATTCAGTGAAAGAAATTAGGAATCAACTAACCTAACTCATAACGCAGAACGAATCAGAAATAAAGTTAGGGTTTTTTTATGTGACGGGTAGATATTAGGAGAACTCTGTGCCTTAATTCAGCTTGTTATTCTTCAGGAATCTTGTCAATGCTAGTTTTAACGTCTTTAAAAACTTTAAAGATATGCTGATTTTTTTTAGTTATAAACGAAGAGGCAAATTTGTCTCGCATCTAAAGTATATCTTTAACATGATCAGGGATCTGAGTGTCAGCAGAATTAATGATCCAAGGTTCAGGAGCCTCAGGATTATTGGAATCGATGGTTATGTCACGGCATTGGTAATTTTACCTAGAAGGATATTTTTTCCCCTCCTAATATTGGCTTCTCGGACGTTAAAGGATTATAATGATATAAATTAAAATAAATTTGTAAGTCTTATTTTAAAGAGAATTTTTCATGAAAAAATTGAAGTACAAACTAATTACTACTCTGGGTCTTAAAAATATTAAAATAATGGTGTAGGAGCTTTGGAGCTTAACTCAAGGTCTCTGGTCTCATGAGCAAGAAGCGAGAGGTATGTTAATTTAAAACTCCGCCTTGTGTTCAGGACGAAATTCAGCCCTTGGAAAAAGTTGATGCTTATGTTGGACGTGTATATGGATGGGTTCGAGCTGACTAAATTCTGCGAGCTTCGGCCTGCAGACAAATTAAAGGCTGAAGAACGGGTTCCCGCGGAGGAGGCGCCGTCGAATCGTTGGCGAGAGCTCTTTATCTCGCCATAATCACCGCGCGATCTTCGCGAGGGGGCTAATTAACAGAAATTACTACGGGCACGGTGACAGCAAGATATTCTTTTTCTGCAAATGAGTCCACAGCTCACTATTAACACACCCCAGTCAGGTCAATTATACCTACCATGACGATCAAGTTTACTCGCGTCGAACAAGCATTTTGACACAAAGAAAAAGCGTCCCCGGCTCGAAATGCGATAAATCGAGATCAGCGCTTTTTTCCCTTTGTCGATTAACTCCTTGGAATCCAGTTTCAAGTGGGATGAATCGCAAATAGTTTTCAAAAGATATTAAGTTATGATTAGAATAAATAATACAAAATGAAAATTGTGAAATAAGCCTTGCTACTCTCATAGACATGCTATTTTATCCAATCAGCGAAAAAGTTCAAAAATATTTGTAAAGATAATGTGAAGAAATAGTGGCATTAGCAGGTAATTACGAGTGATAATAAGCTTTCTTAAAGTGGACATGCATCTGTGTCTGGCACTAATTGTCTTCACCGCGTTAAAAGGAAGGAAGCGGATATTGCAGTTAGCTTTGGTTGTTAGCGTGGCTAGAGAAGGTGCGAATCGGATCAGAGACTTGGAGCCTGCATGTACTGCTGCAGTCTCATCTCGTGAGAAAAAAGAAGCGACTAATTACGCGATTCTTTCGGACTACCGTAGTGTACCTTGCCATGTTGATGTTTATCTTTCATGGAGAGCGAGATGGGTGCCCAAGATGGAAACACGTCCCGTTTATAACAGCAGCTCTTCCTATCCGAACCGGTATGGTATGAGAGGTATCGCTGGAGAGGAAGCGTCTCAGCGCTCGAAGGGACGGATGCTAAGCGGCTTCAGCAAATTAAAGCCAACTCCTTATTAATTTCACCGAGCTTCGCGACCAGGGGGTGCCTTATCTTCGATTGGTGTTTACGAGCTGCCTCTTATTCGATTTCAGACAAGATATGCGTATCTCGTAATTTAACCTCTTAACTGACAGATACACTGAACAAATGCGTATCTACACGGATGAATTCATTACTTAACATACGATAATAGCTGTTTGACGACGTCCCGTGCGCAATTAATTCGAGCTTTGAGGTAATGAAAGAGGCTGCTGCCGTTTGCTTCCCAACGCTGAATCTCCGATTCAGGAATCCTTTCTTCTTTGGACGAGCGCTTTATCAGTAGTCCGGCATCATGAGATCAAAGCAACCCTTTCGTTTGATTTGGTACTCTTGAAACATTTTTTATTATAGAAATAAAATTTTCTCTGCAAGATTTAGATTGATGATATGAGAAAGATTGATGTGCCTTTTAATTAAGGGATTTACGGATGATTCTGGTACTTAATCAAGGTTTCATTACTTGACAGGTAAAAGCACTGTGAGGCAAATATGCTTACGGAATGGACGTTTAAATGGTCATAAAGCTGTTTAACGATTAGGTCTTCTTTTATATCATGCTGCCGATAATGATGATGATGATGCTAGCAAGCCTTCATTCATATCTCAATTATCTAATTATCTTATCTTATAATCCGTATTTTAATGTCTATATTGCATGTCCAAAAGTTTATTTGCCCCATTCATCAAGTCCATATTTTGAAAGCAAATTTTATTTTATTTTGAAATTTCAAAACAGAATTTGAAAAACATTCTTTGCACTCGAAAAATTCGAATTTTGTAGATTGACCCCTTATGCAATCTCACCCTTCATTTGCAGAAAATTGAATCTTGGCTTACGCCACTGGTGTCACATTTGTTTTCGTATTAAACTGAACAGTTTAGGGACAAGCGTACCAGGACAAGCGTACCAGGCCAACCGAATCACGAGTTTTCCCTCCCGCATTTCTCAACCATGACAAGCAGGCCGAGTTTGTAATTTGTATAATGTATATACATGCATGAAGTGCACAATATCGCGATACAACCGTGGCACGGACACGTTCACGTCGCTGTTGGAAGCCACGCTTAACGATCTCGCCATACGTCGTCTCCTTTGCCTGACGGTGCCTTTCGCAGCGGTTTCGCCTTGCCCTGAGCTAGACTCGAACGCTAGACTCTGTAGCGCTCGGCTCTATAGGAGCCAAGCGCCATAATTCATCCCGAAGTATTCGCCTAAATTCTACCGGGCGGCCGCGGGATATGCACCGCAAAGGGGCCAACTTTTGTGACGTACAATGCATGCGATGCAAGTGAGGGCTGAGCTGAGGCCTAGGAGGGCGAGAGAGGTACGGAAGGCCAAAAAGAGAGAAGGAGAAGAAAGAGAGGAGAGGGTTAGGAGGGTTGTGGAGACGAGGCCAGTGTAGCCAAGCCATGAATTATGCAGTTTGCTTCAGGGCCTAGGCTACAGACTGGAAAGGGAGAAAGAGAAGCAGTTCTACCCTTTCCTCCTTCAGGCCTGGCTCCAGAATGATTCGCGCCTTCAGCAAGTGGCCATCTAAACATCTAAAGATTCTAAAGTACTTTCTGTCCCCTCTCGGGCACTTTACCACCTTCTTTGTTCACACAACACCGAAGGCTCTAGTCTCATATTTTTCTTCTCGGGGAATTTTCTTCCTTGAGGAGGAACATGCAGTGAGTAAAATCCAAGATTTTTTAGTGCCCTTGAATTATATTGAACTTGTATTAATTAATTTCCTGAATTATTGTAAAATACCCTACAATATTTCAAATACTTTGATGGAATGTTTTTCTAGTATGCTTCAGCCTTATAAAATTATAATCAATGAAAGAGAGGTCAGATGTGAGATAATTATTATGGCTGCCGGATATAACGTGCCTAATTTCAGCTCGTAATAAAATTGATCAAATTATATAGGGGCTAAGCATGACGTCAGGTTTAATTCGGTGGTACGCTCACGCGATACGGCAATGTGTGCAAATGTTGTATAAATTATGCAAAGGTACAAATTGTAGAAAAGGTGTACATAATTTTTTAAAGTGGCATAAATAATTTTACAAGTCTTAGAGGGATTTTTTCCTTATTTGGATCAGCAATTCGGTGAAGTGAATTGCGTCTCGTCTGCCGGCTCCTCAGGCATTTTGCCCCCTTCGTTTGCCACTAAAGTCGACCCTATCATCCAGTGTTATGTGCAGGATACGAGCTCCTTCACTCCACTTCTCTCTTCACTTTATCCTCTTCCCCACGTCTCCATCCTCCCGACACTTGGGCTGGCTGGGCCGATTGAAATTTTCATACCGACACGTCTCCAGGTCTCAATTTATGTCTCGAACAAGTGAAATGCACTGCTGCTGCTTCCAAGTCGAAGAAGCTGCAGTCGGATCTCTCTTATGCAACTTGCAAAAGAAAATTGGTAGCAGAGAGAATAGGATCTCGAAAAAATGCAATATCGATATTCTCGAGAGGCTCTGGTTCAGGCATTTGAAAAATATCACACCAGTCGTCTATTTGTGCATCTAGTAAATTAAACAAGTTCTATACATATGCTGAGCAATGATCAACTTATCTTCTTTATCAAAAAATGGTCACAAGCAAATTTGTTTTGCAATCTTCAATTCTTTTTG
Organism: Andricus grossulariae; assembly: GCA_011634705.1. Classification (NCBI taxonomy): domain Eukaryota; kingdom Metazoa; phylum Arthropoda; class Insecta; order Hymenoptera; family Cynipidae; genus Andricus; species Andricus grossulariae. The sequence continues at coordinate 10,959 of JAABKJ010000472.1, read as the reverse complement.
AAATGAATATTTTTTTCCAAATTACTTGGCCAACTTTTCAAGCAAGGGAAATACACTGCTGCTGCTTTCAAGTCGAAGAAGATGCAGTCGGATCTCTCTTATGCAACTTGCAAAAGAAAAAAGGGAGCAGAGAGAATAGGATCTCGAGAATATGGAATATCGATATTCTCGAGAGGCTCTACTTCAGGTATAGTACAGTTCCTGAAAACCGCTGGACGCTGAACTTACTGCGAACAATCGAGGGGATTTTCGTTTTCAATCCGACAACAAAGGAACGAATGTTTGAAAGAGCTTTTTGGAAGGAGGGTATAAGAAGGTATTTTCTAAAAAGTCTAATATACAATTCTGTGGTGTAGGGACTTTGCAAATATGGGTTTAGAAGAGTTCATTAATGGGATATCATCTTTTTATGGTTTTATGGACATTATTAAAAGTTACCTTAGATGCAGATATTTGCTTCCAACTGAAAAACTGTCCAAGTTGTAACCTACGAGTTAGAACAAATTGAAATTTTGTTCATCCCAATTGGAAGATACTCTTGAAAGCTTCTAGTTGGTTTACAAACAAACCGACAAGAATCTAGCATCGTTGTTCGTTGATTGGCACGAGTTTATGGTAGCAGGCAGCATCTGTCCATAAGAGAATAGGCATCCAGCTTCAGCAAATAGGGACAGAGAAATCTGCTCAAGAACTCTGGTCACATCCGAGGGCTGCGGGAGGGTATGATCTAATCAGTGCGCAAGGCGACGATAATGGCCTCTCGTAAAACCATAAGCTGGATGGCGATTTTCGAGGTTCAGACGCTTATACATCCCCACCGGAAGATGACGCTCGTCCAGAACCATAACGACGCAAGTTGTGAGGACCCAGGATCGTTTTATGCCTCCAGTCGCGAAATCCAGCGAGCATCGTCCGCGTGTCGCTTCGCGCTCCAGTGGATTAAATTGTCCATCATAAAACCGACCCTTGCGACCCATCCGGCTCGATCATCGGGTCGCGGTAATTAACGCTGGATTCGATCTTCCGCTTGTCGGAGCGAAAAGTTCGCGGCGCGCGACAATTTGCACTGGTTCCGAAGGTGCCTCAAGATAGGGATGGGTGATCTCGATTAATTATTAATGGATTTTTATTAATCTGATGAATCGTAGAAAACAAATTCTTTTTTCCAATTCTTATAGATGATTTGACAGATTTTGAAAAACTTCCAATTCATTTTAGAAATATTTCCAAGGATTTCGCAGTGTTTCAAATTTTTTTAAAGAAATATCTCAAAAAAATTTTAAGTATTACAAAAACTTTTCTAAAATTTTACGAAATTTCAAGAAATTTTAAGAGATTTCGAAGGATTTCAACGGATTTCAAATAATTCTTAAAGTTATCAAAGAATTAGAAGAGATTGTGATTTCAAAGGATTTTGAAGGATTGCATGAAATTTTAAAATATTTTAATGGATTTCAAGAAATTCGTTTTCAAAGGATTTTGTGAATTTCAAAATATTTCAAAGAATTCTATGGGGCTTCGAGAAATTTTCAGAACTTCTGAAGGACTTACAATTCTTTTAAGAGATATTTTCAGAATTTTTGAAATAATAACTAAACAGTTCTGTTTGAAGCTAAATGACAGTAAGCCAGCGACTGGTCATTTACCAACAGACGATAATGGTTCGTGACAGTGCTAAGATGCCACTAGTCGGTAAGGAAGATATCTGCCTAACCGACAGTAATCAGATACCTAGTAGGAACTATAGGTATAATACTTCGGAAAATAAGAAACGTCGATTTTGAGAATCGCTTTGTTTTTTTTTTGCGAATCGTCCATCCCTATCTGGAGACCTGATAAATTAGTGGGTAATGTTACCGGCTGGAAAAGGCTTTTCTAGTCACCGACGGAACACGCTCGCGGCTCACGTTCAAAGCGATGCTTTTTGATCCACTCCTTCTGGCATGAGTTCGTCGACTCGTTCTTAATTATCACCGCGGTACGTGCATTCCGTGACACTTTTTTGGGAAACTAAAACACTGCAATTCTTTCCACGAGTTAAACTGACGTGCGTCAGACCTTTTCTAGAGCTCGGCAGTTCCAAGGCTCACGCTACAAGATTACAGAGAAGAAGTCAACCTTCCTGGATAAATGAAATTATGGCTCAAGTTGAAGGAAGCGTAAAAAAGACTTTTATTCAGAGGAGCATTTTCGTCGTGAACGAGATTAACAGAACTCGGGCGAAAAAAAATTGTATTTTCGTAAAGTCACGCTAGTTCTTTTTTCCAGGACCTCGCGGAATATTCTTCCCTCAAGAATTCAAATTCCTTCACATAATATTCGACTCGTGTACATCGCTGGCGCGTGAAACGATATTCTGATCGTCGTAGGTGCAGGAGTCTCGTTTTTGTTTTGTTTTTTTTTTTCGTCAAGTTTTTACTTTTTGGCTCGTTTCACAGCATAGACGCGATGCAAAAGCATTCCCTTGTTCGTTTCCGTACCACTATACTGAACAGCAAGGCGTTGCTCGCAAGCCGCACTTTCTGTCTGAAAGGTCTCGGAAACTTTCTCGGCCTCTCCGACTCCCAACTCCTCTACCAGGGCTGCATTAAACATGGATAAACGATTTATAGGGCTTCGAACGATCCCAATAAAATGGGGGTCGAAGATTCGAAAAAGGTGGACTTGACTCCTCTGACAAGCATCGTTTTCATACTAAAGAACCCCCTTAAATCCGTTCCAGATTCTTCAAACTTTATAAATACGAAGAAAAGTAAAACGTCGAATTTCATTTAAAACTAAGCTCCCTTTAATTATTATTATACCATCAGTATACTATCAGCCCATCTCTTTCAGGATGACATTATATGTGAGACTTGGTAATTTACGTTACATCTGTCATGAGCAGGGCCACGATAATTTCCCGTAAAATGACAGTGATCACGATGTTATGAATCATCGTTGTTAAAACTTTGCTCATTGACAAATCACGTGATGCATTCTTTTTCACGATAAATTTGAGGTTCAGACTGTTGAAAATCAATCCCTCTAGCAATCACTACAGGTGGAGAGCTTCACAGCAGGAATAATAATCCCCCCGCTTAAAGCAATAAAATAAAGAATAAATTGAAATCATATTAGGAAAGAAAAAAAAAAGAAACGGCGAAAGATTATGATTAAAAATTTCCGTGTCGATAGGAACCTCGTGCCCAAGGCGAGGGGCTCCTTCGTCCGAAATTTATTCGCTATCTTGATATAAATGGAAGTACACACCGAGAGCTGTTCGTTATTTGCTGATAATTAATCGCTCCCATTCGAGCCCGGCACGAAACTTGGGTTTCCTATCTGCTTTGTCATCGCTATACTTAATAATTCTTCCACACGATAGGCGGGCTAGGTCGTCGCTCATCCCGCATCGACGCTGTGCAAATAACCGATTAAGCCTTCCAGCGCGAATTCGAACAACCGAACCGCGACCACTCGCGCTATGGTTGATGGGATGGGACTTGGATAAAAAAGAAGACGTAGCGGGCTTAATGTCTCGGAAAGACTCGAAATCATGTCTACCGAGGTAGTTTAATTACCTCAGGGAGCATAATCAAACCATTTACCCCTCTAACCCCTTCACAAATCTGTTTGACTTTCTGCTCGAAATTAGACTCATGAATATTGCTTCAAGTGTTTTAAAGAACATTTTTTTGTATTAGGAGAATTCTCGGGTTTCTTCAGGTCATTCTTTCATTTTCCCGGTTCGGGAATTAAACTTCTTTTTGAAATTTCCCACGTCCTAACTCTACAAAATTACCTGTTCCATGTGAGAATTGTAGTTCTTTTTGGAAAGAGTTCTCTGGTCCAAACCAGAATCATAATTCTGTCAAAAAACTCCCCGTTCCAAGTGAAAATTGTAATTATTTTTAAAAATTCACTCTTCCGAGTATCATAATTAAGTAGTAGGCAAACAAAACGTGACAATTTCAGTTTTAGAAAAAAGGAGAGGTTTGTTTTTGTATGTTTGGAAGATCATTAATTTGATTATCAAACTCCAATTAATAAAAAAAATGTTTCTTCTATCCCTAAAATAAAATTCATTTTACACAAATTTTAATTTTTGAAAAAAAAAAGGATTTAAAAAACGCCCGTATAATTACAGGGTTTTCAGGTAAGTAGAAACCCTGATTTCACATTTGAAAATTAAATTGAATTCAATTGCTAAACTTACTTTTGCAAGATATTATGTTTAATAAGATATCAAGTCAAAATATAGTGAATTTTCGACAAAATAGTTGAAACTTTAATCGGAAAATATTAATTTGCTACCAACAAAAAAAAAAAAAATTTCAACGAAAAAATTTTGTTTTCAAGCTAAAAAGTCGAATGTCTTGGATGGAAAACAGTTGACATTTTAACCCGAAAAAATAATTATTTACCAAGAAAGATGATTTTTGAACCAAATAGATGACATCAAAAATAATAATACTTATTGATCAAATAGTTGCATTTACAACCAAAATTTAAAAAAATACTTGAATCCTTAACCGCATAGTTAAATTATCAACCAATTGGTTGAATTATTTTACAAAAAAGAGACAACCTTAACCAAAAACAGTTGCACTTCAAACTAAAATGATGAATCTTCAATTTACAAAGATGAATTTTTGAAATATTGTAATCTTACGTCAAAAATTATTGAATTCCATCAAAAAGACGTATTTTCAACAAAATTTTTGGATCCTCAACCAAAACAGTTTCAACAACACACTTGAATTTTTAAACAAAAAAAAATAACGAATTTCTACCAAAAGATATGAATTTTCAACAAAATAGTTGAATTTTTAAGCCTAAAAGACAAATTGTCTACAAAGCAGTTGAATTTTCAACTAAAATTATGAATCTTCAACTGGAATAGCTGGATTTATAAATAAGACAAATTTTCAACTAAAATGATAAGCCTTTAACTGAAATAGTTGAATTTTCAACAAAAAGTTGAATTTTCCACCAAAAAAGACAATTTTCATCAAAATAAATAAATCTTCAACGAAACAGTTGAATTTTGAATAAAAAAGACAATTTTTTAACCAAATAGTTGAATTTTGAATTGAAAAATATCAATTTTAAACCAAAAATGGAAGAATTAAATTTCCAGTTCAAAACATTAAATTTCTACCAGACTAATGAATTTTCGAATGAAATTATAAATCTTCAACTGAAATAGTTGAATTTTAAACAAAAATGATGAATTTTCAACTAAAATGACCAATCTTTAACTGGAATAGTTGAATTTTTAACAACAAAAAATTAATTTTTTACCATAAAAGACGATTTTCAACCAAATAAAATAATTTTCAACGAAATAGTTGAATGTTGAAATTAAAAAGATCAATTTTCAACCAAAACCGTAATAGTTAAATTTTCAGCGTAAAAAATTAATTTTCCACCAAACTGATGAATTTTCATCTAAAATGATCAATCTTCAACTGGAATAGTTGAATTTTTAACCAAAAGGATTAATTTTGTAACAAAAAAGACATTTTTCAACAAAATCAATGAATTTTGAACTTTAAAAGATCAATTATAAAACAAAAAATGGAATAGTTAAGTTTTCAGTGGAAAAAATTAATTTTCCACCTAACTGATGAATTTTCAAATAAAATGATGAATCTTCAATTAGAATAGTTGAATTTTAAACAAAACAAAAAATGAATTTTCAACGAAAATGATTAATATGTAACTGGGGTAATTTAATTTTTAACCAAAAATAAAATTAATTTTTTACCAAAAAAGGAATTTTTCAACAAAATAAATGAATTTTCAACAAAATAGCTAAATTCTCAACTAAAAAATTTCAATTTCCAACCAAATAGTTGAATTTTGAACTAAAAAATATCAATTTTCAGCCAAAAATGGACTAGTTGCATTTGCAGTTTAAATAATTGATTTTTAACAATAAAATAAAATTTTTACATTTTTAAATTTTCAACCCAAGATGGATCTTTAACTAATAAAATTATTTTTAACAAATTAGTTCATCTTTCAACTGAGTAATGGAATTTTAAATCGCGAAGATTAATTTTCTTTCAAAAAATACCAATTTACTACAAAATACATAAGTTTGCGAAAAAATAGTCTAAGAAAAAACAAATTTGATTAATAGTTTAATTTTCTACTAAAAATAGTTAAATATTTAACCAAATAGTCGAGTTTTTTACCAAAAATGATGAATTCTGAATCAAAAATATAATTTTCAACAAAATAGTTAAATCTTCAGTCAAGAAAATTAATTTTTAACTAAATTAGAAGGAATCTGCGTTATCATCGGAGATGGTAACGATCGATCATGTGAGATAACTTTCACGAACTGTGAAACTGAAAATCAACAATATCGATCTAAGCTAACTCTTTCAATAACATAAATTCTTAACGTCATTTCAGACTAGATTGAGTTTGAAAATCTATCGATTAAAAATTTCTAATTTCTGAAAAATGATATTTCTCCTTCGCTTCGTTGGGAATCGAACCCACTGATTCGATTCCCACCAGAGCGAAGGAGAAAGATTTTTTTCAGAAATTAAAAATGGTTATAATTTATAAATATTCAAACTCCATCTATTTTGAAATGAAAAAAAAATCAAAATTAGTGAAACTAGAAGGAATCTGTATTATCATCGAAGTTGGTAACGATCGATCATATGTAGATAACTTTCACGAACTGTGAAGCCGGAAATCAACAATATCGACCTAAGGTAACTCCTTAAATACCAGAAATTCTAAACATAATTTTAGACTAGATGAAGTTTAAAAATTTATAAATTCAACATTTTTAATTAATGAAAAAAGATCTTTCTCCTTCGCCACCGGAGTGAAGGAAAAAGATCATTTTTCAGAAAATAAAATTTTTCAAATTTTAAATTTTAAAACTCCCCCTAGTCTCAAATGACGCTAAGAATCTCTGTTATTTAAGGAGTTACCTTGGATCGATATTGTTGATTTCCAGTTTCACAGTTCGTGAAAGCTATCTAAATATGATCAATCATTACCAACACCGATGGTAATACAGATTCCTTCTAATTTCACTAATTCTCATTTTTTCAAGAACGAGGCCTGGTATTTGGAAATAGATACTTTATTTCACTTGCCTGCAGTGGAGGATTTAAATTTATTGTATTTATCTTGGAGAATTTGAGACTACTAGAGTTTCAAATCTAAACCTTGAAAAGATAATATTTTTTGAAGAAAATGGACTTTTGTCGTTTTCTTCGCGAGAATTTCTCGCACATGTGACGATCGTGGACACACATAGGAAAAAATATTCAAGAGACCAGTGCCTCTAAAGTCTAATCCATCCTTAAGGGGCTTCAAACGCATGGAGAATGTACACCGCCTAAGCACCGGCCTGAGGGTTCTCCTCAAGAGTAAATATTTAGGAATTTTTTCAAGAGCTCCAAGTGCCTAAGAAAACAGTTTACATCGAAACGTTGGTCCAACGAGATGCCAGAATTCTCCCGGGCACCCATGGGAACTCTATTCTCTTCTTGGAAGATCCGAACTCAAACATCCTGCAACCTTTCACTGGCAGAAATTCAGAGCGAAGTCTTTTCGGATAAAACGTGCCTTTTCTGCCACCCCTGCGATCAACTCAGTGTGTGTTATTATTGGAAAAAGCAGAAATGTATTCAAATTCATCCTACGAAATACCATCCAGAATGTTCGATACGTCTGTTAAAAAAATATCCAGAAATTAGAAATTGTTCAGTTTCAAATCTTATTAATTAAAAAAATTCCAAGTACAAAGCTTTATTGAGATGTTATTTAATTTTTAATATTCTTAGCGAAAATGGTACAATTTTTCTCTAGTTTTAAATTTAATTGTTTAAAGTTTCTTCAAAAATGGTAAAAAGTCGCATTTCTAAAAAAAAAAACGAAAAAGTCACACGATTCGAACCCTGGATCATTTTGGAAACATTTTAATCATTTAAAGTTCGGTTCTTGGTCAATTCGATTAATTTATAGAAATGTGTTTTTTTAATCATTTTTTGAACTGAAAATTAACCTATTCCAGTTGAAGATTCATAATCTTAGTTGGAAATTCATCTCTTTGGTACAAAACGAAATGTTGAAAAATCTTTGTTCACATTTTTGGTCAATAATTAATTGTTTTGGTTAAAAATTTAACTATTTTGTTGAAAACCCATTGAGTTGAATTTCTTTTTCTGTCATGACTGCAAAATATTTCTTATTTAAAAATTCACCTTTTCAGGAAATTCGTCTTATTGGTTTAAAAATCCATCATTTTTTGGCAGAACTTTTAACCCTTTGGTTCTAAATTCAACTATTTTTGGTTAAAAGATCATTCTTTTTATTTGAAAAGTCTACTATTTTAATTTTCGGTGAAAATTCATCTTTTTTCGTTAAAAACTTAATTTTTGGATAGAAAATTTTATTTTTTTTGTCGAAAATTTTATCAGAATTTCTCTATTTTTCGTTGAAAATTCGCCTTTTTGGGTTGAAAATTCAACTATTTGGGTGTGAAATGCAACTATTTGGTTGAAAATAAACTATATTGTTGAAACTTCTTTTTTGGTTGAATCCAACTGTTTCTGATCTAAAATTAAAATATTTTTTGGTTGAAATATCAACTATTGCACTTTTTCTGTTGAAAATTGTCTTTTTTGGATCAAGATTAATTATTTCAGTCAAGAATTCATATTTTTGCTTGAAAATTAAACTATTTGATTGAAAAAACCCTTTTTTTTAATTCAACTGTTCCAAATTTACTTTCTTGGTTGAAGATTCATCATATTAATTAGAAATTAACTTTTTTGTTAAAAATTCATATTTGCTAGTTAAAAATTCAACTATTTTTCCGAAAATTTGTCTTTTATGATTAAACTCAACTGTTTTTTATTTAGAATTACAATTTTTGTGCTAAAAATATCCTCTATATATTACATTTTTCGTTGAGAATTTTTTTTGTTTTGTTTTGAAAATTCAACTATTTCTTTGAACGTTGAACTCTTTTGGCAAAAATTCATTTTTTTGGTTGAAGATTCATTTTGTTGGAAATTTGTGTTTTTTTTTTAAATTAATTGTTTTGAACTTTAAATTTAACTATTACATGTTTTATTGACAATTTATCTTTTTTGTTTTAAATTTTAACTGCTAGGATAAAATTTTATTTTTTTTTTAAATGAAACTTCATGTATTTTGTTTAAAATTAGTCTTTTTGGTAAAAAAATTATTTGCTTGGTTAAGAATTTAACTACTTGTTCAAAACTTAAATCCATTGGTAATGATTCGTATTTTTGGGTTTATTTATTATTTTGGTTCAAAATTTATCTCTCCGGTTTTAAGTTTGAAAATAATTTTTTAACTTGAAAATTTAACTACTTTTGAAACCGCAACAAAGATAATTTTGATTTGATGTTGATGATGACTAAAATTCATTTCTTGTTGGAAATGTAACTACTTACTTTTAAAAATCAATTTTTTTAAACTGAAAATGTAACTATTCCAGTAGAAACTTTAACTATTTTTCTGAAAATCCGTTTTTTTTGTTGTTGAAGAATTAGATTTTTAAAACAAAATTTAACCATTCTATTTTTAGTTGAAAATGTATCTCTTTAGGATGAAAATTCAACTATTTGGTTAAAAATTGATATTTTTATTTAGAAATTAAACTAATTGTTGGGAAATTTATTTATTTCCTGAAAAATTCGCCTTTTTGTAGAAAATTAGCTTCATTATGTTTGAAAATTCATTTTTTTGGTACAAAATTTAACTATTCCAGTTAAAGATTCATCATTTTCGTTGAAAATTGACCTTTTCTTGTTCAAAATTCAACAATTTGGATGAAAATTTGTCTTTTTTAAATGAAAATTCATCTATTGGTAGAAAGTTAAACTCTTTTGTTAAAAAATAATTTTTTTGTGGAAGATTCATCGAATTAATTAAAAATTCATTTTTTTGGTTAAAATATGAGTTATTTGATTGAAAACTTCTTTTGTTTTGCCGAAAATTGAACCATTTTTCTGAAAGTTTCTTTCTTTTTTGGTGGAAAATTATTATTTATTTGAACTGAAAATGTAACTATTATTCCAGTTGAATATTACGTAATTTTAGTTAAAAATTCATCTCTTTGGTTGAACACTATTTTTTTATTAAAAATTTGATTATTCAATTTTTTCTTGAAAAATGATCTTTTTTAGTTGAAAATTTATCTTTTTTAATAGAAATTCTAGTTAAAAATTCAGCATTTTAGTTGAAAATTCATCTTTCTGGTTCTTTTCGTGGAAAGAGATTTTTCAATTGAAAATTTAACTCGTTCTCATTGACTATTCCATAGTTTTAGTTGAAAATTTATCTGGTTGGTTGGACATTAATTTTCTTTAACTTAAAATTTAATTATTTGAATTTTGGTTCACAATTGATCTTTTTTAGTAAAAATTAATTTTTTCTTATTGAAGATTCAACTATTTCAGCTGAAGATTCATTGTTTTAGTTGAAAACTCATCTTTTAGTTTAAAAGTTTAACTATTTCAGTTGAAATTTCATTATTTTAGTTGAAAATTCATCACTTAGGTTGAAAATTAAACTATTTTCTCGAAAATCCGTCATTTTTGTTGAAAATTTATATCTTTTTGTGCAAAATTTAAATATTTGTTTCAAAATTAATTTGTATTGCAAGTTTTTGTTCTGTTATGTTAAAGGATGTTTCGAATGAACGTCATAAATAAAAATAATTATTTTCGTTTACCGGCAAGTATGAATATGTTACTTTTAGTTGACCAGAAAAACCGAAATCTTGCCCGGGAAAACCCGGAAATGAAAGCGAATTTGAAATCATCAGCCAAATCCCCACCTTTAAAGATTGAAATTCAAACAAATAAAAAAAAAGCTAAATGTCAAGCCACAATTACAGATGAGTGGAAAAAAATGTCGCATTAAAAGAAAAAAGAAGATTCATACGCCCTCTATCTGGAAATA
>JAABKJ010000471.1:0-49547 GCA_011634705.1 Andricus grossulariae | reverse complement strand
TTTGCACTCCACCTCAATATATATATATATATATATATATATAATGGGTGCAAAAATGCACTGCTTGTTTATTAATATGTTTTTAATAACATTAATTGTTATTATTTGAATAATATTTGTTACGAGTATTATTCCTGTAATTTGCCTCAGCACTTTTAGTCGAAAATCTGTCTTTTCAGCAATTGAGGTTCTCATCCAAGTATTTTTTTATATAATTTGTTTATCAAAATTATCTGTAATTTCAAAATAATTATTTGTGTGACATAAGAATAAATTTGACGAATATATATTGTAACCCTCGAGTTACAAGGAGTCCCTGAAAATAGGCAAACGAAACATCCCCTGTGAGATTCTTACAGAAAAGAAGCATCTCACAGGAGAATTTCGAGAGCTCAGACTCTAGAACTCCCACTCGAACGATATTACGTAAGAGTGGGAGGGCAGAGACTATAAAAAGGGCTCCCGAGGCTTAAGCGAAATATTTTGAAGTGATTCTTCAAACAGCTAGGCCTGCTTTAAAAGAGTCGAGGAAATAAGATCTCCAAAGCCTGTCTAAAAGCGACTTACCTGGAGCGAGCGATCTTGGCAATTTGGCCCTAAAGTGATATACCTGTGAGTTTCTCCGAGCGTTCTCCGAGTGATTTCTATGAGCAAAGCCTACCTAAGATTTATATCTTAAGCAGTGTTCAATTTTCGTGTCTTCCTCTTCCAGGAATTTGACTTGTATTTACTACAAAGTGCCTCGTTTTTACTTTGAGTAAAATATCGAATCTTTTAGTGAGCTTGAAGCATTGCATCTGCGTTCTCGAGCAATAACTTGGTAAAATACCGAGGGGCCTGGTCTATAGAACCAAGTGCAATTCAAGTAGAATCGCTCTTTATATACAACTACAGAAATACATTTACGTTCTCGAGCAATAACTTGGTACGATTCCGAGAGACCTGGGCCATAGAACTGATTTTAATTCTGCATTATATCAAAGAAATTTCTAACATGTTTCAAAATTACATTTGCGTTCTCGAGTAATAACATGGTAAAATACCGTGGGACCTAGTCAATAGAACCAAATGTAATACCAGAAACGATCCTTCATTCTCCTCTCAAACGATTTGCAAGCAAAACGAGTAGTTGTACTGCTCAAATGTGGTTGCCAAAATTATTGATTGGAAATAATTGATTTTATGAGAAATATCTCCTCTTAAAATAGGATTTGCTATGCTAAAGTTTTAAAACTCTAATTCAAACTCGTGCAAAGCCAGAGAAGAGCTTGTAGACATTCGCCCTCGCATTTCCGCCCATATTGAGAACAATAGGGACTACTTGCGGCGCGACATTCCTCAGCCTCTCTGGGGACTCGAGACGTGCTAGTGCACTACTCTCGTCTCTTAGGGACTAAGTATATCTGAGCGACAGGCAATATAACATCTAACATAATATTTTGAGAGTCAATCTCTTAATTGAGGGATAATCCCTTTGTATGCAGAAAGACTCATATTCGGAATAATTACACCAGATTTATTTTTTGAGGCTCCGGCCTAAAAGAATACACCTGTGTACCGAAAAGACACCTTTCAGTCAAAACAGAGTACAAGGAGAATAAGTTCATGCACAAGCAGTCATTGGGATTCACTCTCCTCTTAAGATGAGAATTATCGAGAAAGATAGTTTCGAAATCTAAAGCGAGAATAATTGAGTGATCGATTATTACCTGTACAAATATTGCTGATTATTTACCTCATTTAAATAAATGTTTATCTGATTTACTATTCGTCTAAACGTGAATTCTCGCTGTGTTACGAGAGATTCACGCACACTAGCATATACTGTAGGATTATTCATTATTCTAGCCTCTCAGGGATAATTATTAATTATATTACAAAAAAAGGTTTCTTATAATCGAATAATTCGATTATTCATACTCTGCCCGTAGAGAATATAAGTTGCTTTGCATAAATAGGCGTAATTCTTATAAAATTAAACATCATTAGATCGTATAACTGCCTAGCGCGCAGATCGTTCTATAGTTTCGTTCCTTTTATCAGCTTAAAACCTAAGATTCTACTAAAGAAATTATTGCTTAATTTCTTACGTTTTCTATTTTATCTTATTTTAACCATTTTAGCTAGGGACTAGCATTCTAATTATACAAATAGTGCAGCTTAGGTCTTATGAATAAAAGAAATCTTTAAATGTAAACAGAATCTTCTCCTTTTCTCCAGAAGAAGCCTCCTTTTTATTGAACTATAATTAACGCACAGATTAAGTAACTAATTTAATCACTTTAGATAACAACGGTCAAAATCCGCGTGTTGCAATATATATATATATATATATTTATTTATTATATATATTTCATTATTTTTATTTATTTTATTCATTATTCATTATATGCTTATTATTTATAATAATATTGATTTATTTGATATCATTGTTATTTATTCAGTCATTCTGTCCGCATTGAAACTCCTATGTTGGCGCTCAATTTTCGCGTATTTTTCGCCTAACTTTCCCTGACTTTCCCCTGACCAATTATTCATTTTCTTCGACCGCTCTAAATTTTTCTTTTATGTATAAAAAGAACGCTACATCTAGGAGATGTGTAATGTTAATGCAAAAAAATGTTTTCTTTTTCGACACTTATTTTAAACGTTTTTGGTGACAATAGTCATATAAAATTTAATAAGTGGTCATTGAGTAATTACATGAAACATACGTAAAATGCATGCATTTTCAACCAAATAGTTGAACTTTCAATACAAAAAGATAAATTTTGAACCACGAATGGAAGAATTAATTATTCAGTTGAAAAAATTAATTTTCAAAAAAGAGAAAAAGGAATTTCCCAGAGAATGTTTCAGTTTTGAATAAAAGTGATGAATCTTCGATTAAAAAATGAATTCTCAACTAAAACTGTGATGTATGATATTTCCACCAAGAAATATTTTAATTTTCTGTCAAAAACAGTTAATTTAAATAAACAAATACGAATTTTTAACAAATTATTTGAATCCACAAAAAACAGACTAGTTTTCAAACCAAAAAGAGAAATTTTCAAACAAGGATTGAACTTTCCACAAAAAAGACGAGTTTTTAACGAAATAGTTACATTTTCAACCAAAAAGATGAATTTAAAACCAAGAAGGTTAATTTTTTTTAAATATACATTTAAAAAAAAAAATAGTTCAATTTTTAGTTACAAAGATTATTTTTTAATAAAAAAAATATTGTTATCCAAAGAAATGAATTTCCAACCAAAAATATCAATTTTCAACCAAAATAAATATTAATTTTTAACGGAATGCATGAATTTTCAACCAAATATTTGACTCCAGAATAAGTTTAAAACAATGAAAAATTACCAAAAAAATTTGTCAAATTTAAACCTCAACAATGATTAGATTATGGAACTAGGCATTGAAAATGGAATTATTTGTTATTTGAAAGTATTCCAAAATATTATAAATTTCAAACTCAACTTAAAAAAAAACAACTTCGAATTCAAAGGCTGAAAATTGTCACTTTTCAAAAAACAATTTATAAATTCTTAACTTTGAAACTTTGAAACTTTGAAAAATATCACAATTCTTGGTAGTGAAGCAATTTTTCAGTTTTAAATTCATTCAGGTTTCGTTTAAATTGCAATGTTCTGTAGCAGAAATTCATTCATTTTTTATGATTCATACTTTTATTTACTTATTTATACTTTTATGATTCATACTTAAAATTATAATTTTTTCCCAATAACAACAATTTAAAATTCTGAAATTTCAAAGGCTTTGACTTTGGAAGATTTAATTTAGTATTCCATTCCATATGGTCAAATTTTAATCGCTTCAAAATTGAGAATGATTTAAATTCGAAAGTTCAAAATGTTAAATGATCCAATTTTGAACGTTTTTAAATAGGAATAATATAACCTTAATTCGACTCAATTTGAACTTATCCAGCTTTGAAAATCTCAAATCAAAATTTTATTCTGCAATTTTTTAATGTTCAATCAATTCAATTCAATCTTAAATTCAATCATTTCAATCTATTTATTCAATTCAGCTTCTGATTGAAAAGTTTTCAATTTTAAACACATTCGGTTTCAAATTAGGCAATTTTAAAGGACATTATTTATTAATGATCCAAGTTCAATTCGTTCTTATTCCATTCGAAATATTGTCATTTTTTTCTGAAAATTTTACCTGATCTAAAATTTAAATTGTTTAATTTGGAGTGTTTTCAATATTAAAACGATTTTTTTAATTTCAAGCACTTTGAGCTCGAAATTATTATTAATCGTTTCAAAAATTTGAAAAAATCCTAGCATTTATATGATTTTTAGATTTGATATTTTTCTGACTTAACGATCATCTTTTAAACAGCTTTGTATATGATCCTAATATGTATTAAGTAGCTAACCATTGATGTAATTACCCTATAGAACGTGAGGCTTTATATCCTCCCATTGTCTAATGATTCCGCTCATCTCTCTTCTACTGTGATCACCATGATGGTGGGAATTTCAATTACTGAAGAATTAATCGTTCTTTTATTCAAAGAAAAAAATTCTTTAGCATGAAATATCTTCACTTGGATGAAATATAAATGAGGATCTTTTGGTCATGTAATAATAATAATAATAATAATATTAATATAAATTAGTAAAATTTGGTCAATTATTTTCTGAGGAATGTCAGCACTAAAAGTACAATACTACAAAAAAGAAATAAATTCCAGATAACTAAGTAATTCATAAAAATCTAAGGCTTTTGGGTTTTTAGAACTTATTAATTAGGGGTGGGTTTTGGGTATCCGAGCGAGATGTTTGGCTACCACCATTATTCGGGGGAGTGAAAAGAAGAATTTTTTAAGATGTACAATCCCTAAGAATGTATTAACTTTAGGATGTTTTTTTCGATTTTACAAATTTTTGAAAAATCGTTTATCATGAGAGGGTGGGTTTTAAGGGTTGTTTCGATGTTTCTAACCACCTTCAGTTTTGTGGTGAGAATTTTATGAACTTTGTAGACCATAAAACAACCATAAATTTATTACATTTCTACTGACTTGGTCGCTTTTTTAGTTTTCAGAACTTATTAATTAGGGGTGAGTTTGGGGTATCCGCGCGAGATGTTTGGCCACCACCATTATTCGGGAGATTAAAAATAAGAATTTTTCAAGATGTAAAGTTTCTAAGAATGTATCACCTTGAGGGTGTTTTGTTTTCGTTTTTAGCCATTTTGAGAACTTGGTTACCTTTAAAAGGTGGGGTGTATGGGTTGTCTCGAGGTTTCTAACTATCAGCATTTTGCGGAGGATGATTTTTATGAATTTTTTAGGCTATAAAATACCCATAAATTTATTCACTTCCTACTGACTTGGTAGTGTTTTTTCAGTTTTCGGAAATAATTAATTAGGGGTAAGTTTTGGGTATCCGAGTGAGATGTTTGGCCACCACCATTATTCAGGGGAACAAAAGGAGAATTTTTCAAGCTATATAATTCGTAAGAATGTATTAACTTCTGAATGTTTTCTCGATTTTCCGAATGCTTAAAAATCTGTTATCATTAGGGGTCGGCATTTTTAGATTACCGAAAACAATGACAGAAAAAAAAATTTCGTTCAAAATTTTTGTATCGTCTCAATCCAATTCAGATTTTATTACATTTTTTATACTCAAAAACTGAAATTTTACTTATTTTTAAGAATATAATTTTTAATTCAAAACTGCTTTCTAGATATTTCTCATTGGAACACTTTTCAAGCAGAACTTTCATTTAAGATTTCTGATTCTTCAATTTATACACATTCAAATATTGTTGGTATACTTTGCAATGGTTAAATTTTTCAATTAAAGATTTTTAAATTTCATGAAATATTTATAATACAATTGTCAAATTATAAATTGCTTGACTTAGTACTTATTTATTTTTGAATTGTTTAATTTTTTGCGTTCTCAATTTGAAATTGCTTAACTATCAGGCTTTTCTTTCGAAATCGTACAATTGTTTTCAATTTACATTTGAGGGTAAACAATATTTAGTGTTTCAATAAAAAAATTTGGAATTTGGAATTCTCTAAAATTTTCATTTTTTTTCTTGATTCTTGAACGTGATTAATTAAAAATTTTGGACGTTTTCAATTTAAATCGATTGAAAATTAAGACTTACAGGCGAAAATTATAAAAAAATAGGACTCAAATTTGAAACCAATCATATTTGAATGTTACATCCAAAAAATATTCCATTTGGGACGCATACATTACAACCTTTCATTAAAAGTTGCATTAATTTCAAACGCTTCAAATATTATTTAATATTTATCTAAGTTTCAAGCACTTTCAACTTGAAATTATTAAATAGGGTTGATAGGGATAAGGGCGCTAACGGGGTTAGCGTGCTTAAGAGAAAATTTGGAATGAAAAGTGAGATACTTTTCGAAAACGCCATTTCGTAATCGTGTCAACTGGTCTTTTGATTTGAGTTTTTTCTACATAAAGCACCTTTTGCTGAATTTTTTTAGGGATAAAGGAAAATATAATTTCTTTGAATATCTATTTTTTCACAAATTTACCTTTTATTTTTTTAGTGTTCATGATAAATTATGACAGAATAATTATAAATCATACTATCTGTTTTTTTGTTTTTCTTTTTCATTGTGAAATATGAAAATCTGTCAACAGTTCGAGGTTAGTTGGGTAACCTCATTTTTGGAATAAAGGTGCAAGTAGATAATAACAAATTGTGAATAACATTTTACTATATACATTTATACAAACAAATAATTTTCATAACATTTTAGATAGCACACAATTTACGATAAATGACAAAAAACTGCAAGGTAGTCTAGCACGTCAGGTTTTGGAGTAACTTTAGTTTAAGTGATCGAAAAATTGCCATTTTGGCCAAATTTCTGAATTTATTGTGGGGAAAGGGATTTTTTTTTATTTCTGATAACGGCATCGTAATACTAGTCTTCAGCTGTGAAATCCATTTCCGACTGCCACTGTACGATTTTTTAGCTCAGATAGCAAGTTTAACCATTATTATCAAATGATAATGGTCCAGCCAGTGAAGACAAGATCAAATGATGATAATGAAGATTGAGGCAGTGAAGGAAAGATTAGATGATGATGATGATCCAGCCAGTGAAGACAAGATCAAATGATGATAATGGTCCAGCCAGTGAAGGCAAGATCAGATGATGATGATGATGATCATCATGATGATGACGACGATGATCATGACAATGATGATGATGATGATCTAGCCAGTGAAGACAAGATCAAATGATGATGAAGATTCAGGCAGTAAAGGAAAGATCAGATGATAATGATGATGATCCAGCCAGTAAAGACAAGATCATATGATTATAATGGTCCAGCCAGTGAAGGCAATATCAGATGATAATGATGATGATCCAGCCAGTAAAGCCCAGATCGAATGATGATAATGGTCCTATAATGGTCGTATCTCAGCTAAAAAAAATCTAACACAGGAAATTGAAAATGGATTTGAAAGCTGAAGACTATTACTGTACAATGCCGTTGTTGGATTAAATAAATTCATCAATTTGGCCCAACTGGCCATTTTTTAACCATCCAACTTAAACCATCATCCCTAATGAAATTCAAACTTTTTGTTCCCCCCTACTCAAAAGTTGTGTATCAATCTGCCTCTCAGGAGTGAGTGCGTAAAGTGGGTTGTGTCGAGTGCATAAATTACGTCCACTAGAAAATACTTAGCCATTAAAATTTCGCTCCTCTCAAGTTTAAACTGCACTATGCACTGTTCTAGCAGTTCCAGTCAGCTTCCGCATATGCTAGGACAATGGGGCCTTACATTTTTGATGACCGCCCTGTAACTAATGCTGCGAGCTTTACGACTACCAAGGGTCTACATATGCCCCCATAAATGTCTCGTGTTGTTTGTCAGGTAATATTTTATGGCCACTGAGGGATGTGCAAGGTCTTCGCTCCAACGTGACGATCCACACGTCGATAAGGTTTTGTCCTGATAGGACGAAAGGACAATAGTTACGGCTCTGAGAGTTTCTCGACTTGAAATCATAATACTCGTACTATAAACTCTTCTACGAATGGAGGAGATCGATTCCATAATTATTATTAATGTACTTAATGTATGTCGCCCTCTAAGGGAAATAAATCATCTCCCTGCTTCGTGGGACCAAATATGAAGCTACAGATCTTGGTTTCGTGATAATATTGCAAAACGTGATGATTTATTGGCGAAAAAAGGGATAATGCTTAGGGATCGTCCATAAACTACATTACAAATTTGAGGGGGGAAGGAGTCACACCAAAAACAACGGTTGGTTACAGGTTTAATGGGGGGGGGGCTCCACTGGAAGTAACGTTACGAACTTAGGTAACGTTTAGTATGTTTCTTGATGATACATTTTAAGAAAGTTGGCGACTTTCGCGAAAGATATCCCTGCAACGTTGCAGTTTAATAAGAACTTAATAATTTTGAAAATTACTTTCATATTGCAGACTTCACGCTCTTTCCCGTATTCCCCCCTTTTTCCATCCTTAAATAATATCTGTTATTCTCATATTTTCAGGAAATTTCTCCTTTTTTTTAATTTTTCGTTTAAATTTTTGTTTTGGTTGAAAATTCTACTATTTAATTTAAAATTTAATTGTTTTCTTCACAATGAAACCATTTTGTTCAAAACTCATCTTTTATGGTCAAAAATTTAACAACTTGGCTGAAAGTTGTACTGCTTGGTTAAAAATGTATCTTTTTGATTGAAGATTCATCCATTTGATGCAAAATGTAACTATTTCGATGAAAATTCGTCTCTTTTTCTTTTTTAAATTAACTATTTCCAAATGAAAATTTAACTATTACATTTTTTGTTGAAAATTTACCCTTTTTAGATGAAAATTCAACAGTTTCATTGAAAAAATTATCTTTTTTGTTTAAAATTTATGTATTCTGTTGAAAATTCATATTTTTTAGTCGAAAATTAATCTTTTCAGTTAAAAATTCATATTTTTCGCTGGAAATTCATGTCTTTGGTATAAACTTTAACTATTTTGTTGAATATTTCTGTCTTTTATTGTATTGGATTGTGCTTTGGTATAATCTTTAAGTATCCTAAAATAAAGTTCAAAATCGTTAGCCAGCCATTTTGAATGAAAACTCAAGAAGTGAGCTCTTTTTCAAAAATTTTGAGACCACTTTTTTTTAAATTTATAATTTCTATGTACAAATGTTTGTAGTACTCAGGAAGACAAACAATTTATCCCAATGACCCTTTTTGATAAGCCAAAAATGATTTGGAGTTACAGCATTTACAAAATTAAAAAAAAACGAAAATAAAAATTTTAAGCCAAAAAACGCACGATATCAAAAAACGTCAAAGGTAGAAAAATATTTCTTTTTGTACATTCTACAATATTGTTATGAGACTTTTCTTAATTCTCTTGAAAAATCGAAAATTCAAATTTTTATCGCACGAAAAAATAATGAAAAATCAACCATTCTATTTTTCGGTCAAACTATACAAGATACGAAAAAAGATGAAGGAAAAAAAATTGTGCACTCGAAAAATATCTACAAATTTGCTATTAATCACATTTCGATGGGACGCATAGTTTTCGTTTCATTTGTAAAAAACTGATCTAAGAATAAAATTAATTAAATTTCTGGAAAAACGACATAAACCACGACAAAAAATAATAGACAGAAGTTGTTCACTTAGAAAAGAGCGTAGCGCGAGGTAAATACAGTATTCATTTTTTTGTCAAGATTCATACTTTTAGTTGAAAATTCATCTTTATAGTGATAAATTTAACCAGTTTTTTAAACTGAAAATATAACTATTCCATTTTTGGTTGAAAATTTATATTTTTAATTGAAAATTGATCTTTTCTGTTTGAAAATTAATCTATTTTGAGGATTCAACTATTTTGTTGAAAATTCGTCTTCTTTGGTTGAATTCAACTTGTTATGTCAATAGTTTTATTATGTCAAAGTTCTACCTTCATGCAAGTACTTCGATTTTCAACCAAAGAGATGAATTTTTAAACATATATTGTAATAGTAGATATTTCAACCAAAAGATTTATTAAAAAGGATTGAATTTTTACCAAAACTGATGCATTTTTAAACCAAAAAGACTAATTTTCAAAAGAATGTTTGAATTTTCAACCCAGAAAGATTTCAGTTGAATTGTCAATACAAAAATACGAAATTTCAAGAAACACATAATTTTCTGCAAAAAAGAGAAATTTTCAACCTAAAAAGGCGAATTTTTAACCAAGAAGAATTACTTTTTAACAACATTGTTCATTTTTCACCCGACATTGAAATTTCAACTGAAAATATAATTGTCAGGAGAAAGCAACTGCAAAAAACCCGTACAGCGCGGGATCTTATATTTTAAGTCCAAGATATCCTGTGGATATCCCAGAGATATGTGCTGGATATATGAAATTTTCTATATTCCTGAGATATCTATAGGATATCCTGGGATGTTTTCTGGCTGTTTCGGGGACATTAACGTTGAATATTTGAATATCAAAGAAACATAAAAAACATCCTAGCATATCCTATGAAAATCCTAGGGAGATAACAACTTTTGTTTGGTTGGGAGTTCCATTTTCAAAATTCCCTAATTTTTCCCGTACCAATAATATTCAAAGACCAGAGTCTTAATCATATAAAACTTTTAACATCGAATATTTTATAAACAGAATAAAACAGTTTCAAATTAGGATTTGAAAATGTTAAATTTATTATCCTTGACTGTCATTTAAAGTGCCTCCCATAGAAATTCTCTGACGCAATCCTTTATCAAAAGTTTGACACCAACTTACCAATTTGCCTTAAGTTCTGAACGTTCAAATGAACAAAATATTTGTTTCCTAATTCTTATCCATAAATATTGTTCCAACTATAATTTAAAATAATGCATTATCAGTTTCTTTTGTAATCTATTGCACTAGAACCTGGATTTGTACACTGTTCGCGCATGAACCGCAATGGTCTTCGATACTAATCCAGGGATTCCGAACGTAAGCAGTCAGGGCCACATAAATCACTTTTGTTGGATTTGGACGCATGATGCAACCTGATGCAACTAACCCGCTGAGAGTGCCGCCCTCATGCTGTTTGTCACGCTTGACTGAGCACCGCCTCTCTTTCCGTCCCGCGTTCCCCGCATCACAAAAATGCGGAGGCCATCAATTCTAGGAACGCGAAAATCCTCTTCACGTGAATCTAGGTTCCATCCATAAAAAATTTCGTTCGACAGAACGTTCTGAACTTCAAGCACGCCACTTATCAGATGATTTTTCTCACACAGAACAAAATCTGCTACTCTACTGGAAATTACGAAAAAGGAACATTGCGGATTTCGACCCGAACGAATTTCAAGACCACACGAAGCCGTATGTTTCCCTTCGGCACCTTAGTGTTCTTGCTCTTTGCCTTCTGTCTGCTTTCCGCAGACTTGGGAAAGTTCAGCAAAGTGCACCAACAGTGCAACTGCAACCAAGGTTCTGTGCCGTAACGAAGCAAACTTTGCCGGTCGATCGTGGTTAACGTTGGTACTACGCTGATCCTAAACCACGCTGTATGGGGTTCACCAAGGCTGGAAACAGCCTTTTTCTTTATCTTTTTATTAACTCGAAGAAAGCCAAGATAAGAAAACAATGACGATCACCCACTCAAGATGTCGACTTCTTTTTAGTCCTCTGATTAAGCTGAAAAAGAGATGAAGTTGGAGTAGCATTCTACGTATTTCTGGAGATGTCTTATTAACTTTACTCAAGATATATTCGAGTTTCTCTACTTTGTCACATGCTCTTCTTCACAGTGTGCTTCAACCAATCATAGGTATGATGAAATTGTCAATAAAATGTAGCTGCGGTACTTCATTTGTGAGCATTTTATACTTCAAAAAATAAAAACAAGATAATTGCATCTGATGGTTTTCACGAAATATCTTTATATCAAATTTTCAGTTTTTCAACCCAGGAACCCAGGTGGGTTCCAACCCAACTTAATATTTCCTGTTATTTGTGATGAATTTAATATTCTGAAGGGGAGTGATGGTTGGTAATCAATTTCAAAATAATAAAATATTGCTTTTTAATGCAAATTTTTATTGCAAATAATGCTTGATAACAATAATACTAGAAAAAAATCTCTTCATAAGCAAACAAAATAAAATACAAACCTTTTCTGGGAAAAACTTTTCAAAATCAAAATCAAATAGGTATACAAAACTTTTCTTTTGTGGGGAAAAAATTGTTGTGAATAAAGTAGGTATCATGTTTCTCAATCGAATTATTCTGAAAGATCTTCAGCATTCAGGCACCCATATCAAATCACTTTTTTATGCTCACCACATAAACACTTACCACATTTTTCGCAAAATGAATAGGCTTTCCCGTCCTTGCTGACCTACAAGGGCTAGAACAAGACTGCATTTGTGGGTACTGGGAGGGAGAAGGTGATGAGAAATATTCACGCACGTGCAGCTTCAAGTAATCAGAGCTTGGGTGGGATTCCACCCATACGTTGTTGTTCTTGGGCTAATGATATTTAATATAGTGACCGTGCATGTAAAATGACCATAATTTGATTTAAACTGACACAAGTATGACAGAAAAATCTAAAAAGTTCATTTTCAAAGAAATATGTGAATTCTACATCCCAGTCATGTAAAATTTCGTGCGCCAGCAAAAAAAAAACATTCTTGCTACAAACAGATTCTGTGGAAGCTCATCTACTACTACACACATACTTACACATATCATACAATTATTAAATATATTGTTGGTACATATACACAATTTGACTCAAACAATTAAATTTAATCACAATACATTACATACGATACAGCTGCACGCTTTTAACGATATTAACGCTATAAAAAATATAAGACACTGTGACGGGTTTCGAACCACCTGAGCTATGTTTACCGCGTTCTATCGCTAACAACTTGACCTCACGGCTAACCTAATGTACGTTGTACATTAATTACAGAAGTTTTCTTATTATAGCGAGAAAATTCCAGTAAACTCAATATGAATTAAATTTTTTCGACTTACTTACAATTCTTTCTTTTGGTGGAAAATTAGTTTTTTTATTGAAAATTTTTTTCAACTAAAAAGTCACCTTAGTTTTGTTTTGAAATTTTTTGATAGACATTTAATCTTCTCGATAGAGAATTCATTTGTTTCCTTGAAAACTTTAATACTTCTAGAAAAATTTAAGTTATTTGCTTAAAAACTTATTTCTCTATCTGAAAATTTAACTAATTTTTTTGTTGCTGAAAATTTATCTTTTTTAGTTATAAATTTATCTATTTTGTTGAAAGTTTGTCTTTTTTTGGTAGAAGATTAAACTTTTTAGCTAAAATTCATGTATTTTGTTTAATTTCTTTAGTTAAAAAATAGTTTTTCCTTATTGAAAATTAATTTCTCAAACTAAAAATTTAACTCAATTTCTTAACAAGATTCTTTTTCATACAAATTTATTCTTTTTGGTGAAAATATCATTTGTTTAGTTGAAAATTCATTTTATTTGCTTAAAAACTTATTCCTCTGACTGAAAATTGAACTATTCTATTCTTAGTTTAAAATGTATGTTTTTAGTTGAAAATTTGTCTTTTTTTTTATAGAAAATTAATTTTTTTTTTGAAAATTCACATAATTGGTGAAATGTTTTTTGTTTGTTTTTGTTTCAAGATGCAATATTTTGGTTGAAAGCTGATTTCTCTTGTTAAAAATTGAACAAGTTTTGTGAAAAATATGTTTTTTTTTTGTAAAAAATAATTTTTCGAACGAAAAATGTAGTTACTTCATTTTTTGCTGGTATGAAAATAATACAATGCTTATCTCAATTATTACATATCAGAATTTTCACTTTTGGACATGAGATTTTATATAACTCTTTTGTATTATTTATAGTTTTGTTTTGTATTGAATCCTAAAATAATTGTAAACTTTATGTAAGTGCAGTGATGTCCTCCATTTACCAAACTAATTGGGTAAATTTTAATGAAAAAATGTTGTCCGTGTACTCATAAATACGATTTTTCAAACAAGTAGTTGAATTTTTAGTCTAAAAAAGCTCACTCCTTAACCAAAAATACCATAGTTATATTTCCATTGAAAAACAAATAATTCTCAAGCTTCAAAAGCGAATTTCCTAGAAAGTAGTTGAATTTTCTACCAACTTGTTCAATTTTCAAGCAAAAAAAAACGAATTTTTCACAGAACAATTGAATTTTTAACCCAAAAATATGAATTTTCAAAAAGAAAGTTGACTTTCAACGAAGCAGTTAAATTTTCAACTCAAATTAAATTTCTTCAATCAAACAATGAACTTTCAATAAAGTACTTCAACTTGCAACCAACTTTTTGAATTTTCAGCTTAAAAAGATAAATTTTTAGACAGCATAGAATAATCCTTGCACAGCCATTAATATTATATTTGGTTTGAAAAGATCTCTTCAATAATATAAGTACCCCCCCCCCCCCTTCACATACATTCGTTGGAAAAAATTCAGAATTGACCTCTGTGACAATTTTTCTGAATCCGCCCTTGCGCCCAAACAAGAAACCAGATCTAAAACTTTTTCACTGAAATCAAATTAATTTTACTAAAAAAATTATTGATAGCAAATTAAAAAAAAAATTGAAATATATTCTTTTATATTGTATGCCCTATGAATCTGAAGTTTTTACTGTTTTCTAACCTAATGTAGTTATAAACAAAGTGGTTAATTTTGGCAAAATAATTTGACTTGAATTAATAGTAAATTTTTGTATTGCTGCTCTCGAAGCTTCGGATAATCTTTTTTGGCCTTCTTGTTCATTCTGATGTGATTGAACTTCCATATTTTCCAAATTCTGCCACATCATTTTTTATATTTATGCGAAATGTCATCGTTTGAACATTATTGAGAATCTTTCTTGTTTTTCTAGATTCTCGACTAAAACCACGAGAAACAGGAGGTCTCGCTGTCGTTAGTCGTGATACTTCAAGAAATCAAAGTTTTCTTCTTTCGTCTCGCCCGATTTATTTTAGTTAAAATAAACATTGTGGTAAGCAGACTTTGGGGAATATGCTTGCACCTACTTTGAGAACATCGTTGTTCTGAATCAGTTTTGCATGAGAGTATGTAATTTTCAGACGCCTAAATAATCTAATAGTTGGACCTTCAGTTTGAATTGAGGACTCAATTAATTCAAAGGGTTTCAGGACGAAATGACCTGGTGATAATTGAAGAGAGTGCATCATTACGTTCTGCACCTCAACACGCGTTCGTGCGGAAAAGTGAGGTTAACTTTCTTCAGTTCGGAGGCATCGTCCGATAATTACACGATAATTGGATACGTGCCTGAGTGGAAAGCTTTTCGTCTGTCAGGACTGAATCCTCTTGGTAGGCTATTAGTATTGTACAAATCGGAACTTGTGAAAATGAATGAGATATTCACCCCGTGGAAACAAATTAATTCTAAATGAAAAATTATGATCGATTTCCGTCTCTTCATCGTATGCGAGATGGATATTCAAATTATAGATCCGATAAAAAAGTTTTGCTTCGACGTGGCTCGAGTTTAAGAGCTCTTTGGATTATGAGAGTTGTTAGAGAGGAAAGTTTAAAAGCTTCTCTACCGCATTCTCAAAAAGTTCTCTCTCTTATCTTTGAAGATGCACTTGTTATCACAGTAAATGCCAGTTGATCAATTTGATCCCGAAATTGGATCTGAACGATATGCAAAGCTTTTATACAAATTTCAGATTTTTTATTTGATGAGTAAATTGCGCATCAGAATGATTCGATTTCCAACATCAATGCCTGTAATAAATTGTCATGAGTAGCAACTGTCGAGTGTTGAAAATGAAAAATCATTCAGTTAAGACAAAAACTTTTGGCCGTTTTGGCTTGAAAATTCAACAATTTGGTCGAATTTCTTATTTTTTCTTGACTGAAAAGTCTGTAATGGTTGAAAATTGAACTCTTTTCTTAAATAATGCTCTTTTTGGACTGAACATTCATCAGCTTTGGTAGCAATTCATTAAATTATATTGAAATCCAACTACTTTTTGCAATTGAAAAGGCTCCTATTATATTTTTGTTTAAGAATCGTTTCTTTTTGTTTGAAAATTGTATCATTGTTTGAAAATACAGCAATTTTGTTAGAAAGTAATTCTTAATTATTAAAAATTCAAGTATTTTGCGACAATTCACCGTTTTGGTCCAATTTTTTTAAAACTGAGCTTTTGAAGAAATTTCTTTCAACGAAAAATCATTAGGTTTCGATGAAAACTTGAACTACGCTAATGAAATTTATTACCCGATATAGAAAAATTGTAATTTTTTATCCAACCTGAAATTCAGAATTTTCTAAAACATTTCTCATATGTTTCGTTTACCGATTTGAAATACGGTAAAACTCAACAATTTTCTTAGAAAGTAATTTGACATGGTTCAGAATTCAATTGTTTTGTTAAAAGTTGGCCTTATTAGGTTTAAAGTTCAACTATTTTTTATAGAAAAATCGAGTATTTGGTCGAAAATTCGTCCTTTTTGGTTGAAAATTCAATTATTTTATTGATGATATTTGGTTGATAATTCATCTGTTTGGTTGAAAATGTTATAACTTGATGGTAAATTGAATTTTCTTATTTACAAATAAATGTTTGGGTTGAACATTTCACTAGTTGGTTGAAAATTCGTTTTTTTTTTGTAGAAAATAATTCTTCTTGATTGAAATGGATTTTCAACCAAGAAGATTTCTATTCTTGGTTGAAAGTTTATTATTTCTGGGTAAAAAGTCTACTATTATATATATTTTTCTAATTCGTTTTTTTGTTGTTGAAAATCCAACCATTTTGGTAGAAAATTCAAATTTTTGTTGAAAATTTAATTTTTCGTGGAAAATTGATATTTGCGAGTTAAAAATTCAACCTGTTTTGTCGAAAGTTTATCTTTTTTGGTGTACGGTTCAACTACTTAGCTGAATGTTTAACTTCGTTGTTGAAAATTGATTTTTTTTATTGTTAAAGATTTATCATTTTAGTTGAAAATTCATCTCTTTGGTTGAAAACTGATCTATTTTGCTGAGAATTCCTTCTTTTTTTGGATAAAAATTTATTTCCTTGTTCGAAAGTTTAAGAATTCTATTTTTGGTTGACAATTCATCTTTTTTGTTCGAAATTCAAATAGCTGGTTCAAAAATAACCTTGTAATTAGAAAATTTGTGTGCTTTTTTTGTTGAAAATTTATTGTTTTCATAAAAATTTTCTCTTGGTCTTAGGAAGTTGTGAATCTTTCAGAAGTGAGAATCGGAAATAGGTGAATCTAAAGAAACACTTTTACAACGAAAAAAATGAATTTCTTGAGCTATACAAATTTATAGCCCAATATAAGTAAAATTGAAATTTTTCTCCCATAAGAAAATTTTTCTCTTTTAACCCTGAATTTCAAAATTTTCTAAAGCATTCCTTATCTTAGAAATATTATGTTCGTCATGACTTACCACCGATATTCAATAAAAAGTATATAACTATTGCCATAGGCAGATATGAATGAAGTTGTGTAAAAAATTATTTTGGATTCACAAAAGAGGATGATTTTGATCCGATTTTCATAATCGGAATGATATGCCACGTTTTAATATCCTAGGATGGTGAGTAATTAATAGGAGGGCTTAGTTTTTACTCCACTATATGGTAAACAGCACTTACGGAAAGTGATGCAGTTATAAATGCGGAAAGTGGACTCACCTGAAACATAAAATAAAGTTTTGACATTAATTTTCCGAAATTGTATCACTTTTTTCATCAATGAAATTTCTAGTATAAAACTAAATATTCAAGAGTTTAATGTAGAAAATTAGAAACGAGTTCACCTTCGTTCTAAAAAATATCCCCTTTGGCGTTTGCACAGTTTTGAACGCGAACAAGCGAGCATGTATTTAGTTACTTCAAAGAAATTTTCCCCAGTTCAATTGAAGAATAAATTCCGGGGTAATTGTAGCTGAAATTGGATAAAAATGCTGCAAACCGTTGATGAAAGTATTATGAAGCATTTAGCTTTTAACACACTTAAAAGTTCCGTTTTCAGCATTTTTAACTAAAGCATGGAATAAAAATTGGCATTTAATATGATTGTTGAAATCTTGTATAACACTTAGAAAATACACAAATAAAATATTTTACTGTTATAGAATTAAATGCTTGAAAGAAGTTCTGATCGATCTTTCGGGCTCAAGTGTAAATTTGCAAACGCCCACTGAATCGAAAACTTAAGGCAAAGAGTATCAACGCCCCAGGTCTTTTTTTCAAACAGCGTTAAAGGTGCAGTTGACATTAAATTTCCTTTGATATTTTTTACGTACTGGGAACTCAAATATTTTGATTACAAATTACAAGAAAATAAAGCAAAAATTTAAAAATCAAAAAAGCATAATATCTAAATTCTAAGAAAAGTAGAATTATTATCATTGTAGGTTTAAAATTATTAGCACAAATAACAATATATTTAACACCAGTTTTGTTAATTTCGCAAATGACCATAGCAATCGGCGAAACAGCAGATTTAATTTTGCTGAAACAAAAATCTTTCAAAATATTTACGCTGAAAGATAATGAAAATTCGATATCAATCCGCATATTCGCACTTTATTTCTCATACCTTTTCAGTATCGGAGATATTCGACTAATGTGTCTGGTCATAACCTACTTTCTCTACTTCCAATGGTAGGAACTGTATTGACAAGTAGAAAAATGACATCATGATAAGGCACAGCGCTCTACTTCATATAATAATGTTTTCACATTATTATTATTATTTTTTTTTTTACATTTTCGAATAGAATTAAACATTTTAATAGTCTTCTTATTTTTGTAGAAAAATTGGATGAATAAGAAAGTAATAATAATTTAATATTAAAATAGTTTAAAAGTGCTTTTTACATTGTTAATTTTTTAAATAAACATGAACGTAGTTTAATGACTAATTTCTGATTGATATTAAGAAACATTGACAGACCGTGACTTCACCAAAAATAATTGATTCAAAAATGGATATTTTTTTCCAAGTAATATAAAATACTTCACTTTTTCTATTTCTGCGACGGATTTAATTAACTGCCATCAAATTAAAACCATTAAAAAAACGTGATGGAAAATTGAAACAATTTTCGAAAAAAGTATAACTAACTAAGATGAAAATTTTCGGCCAAAAAAGCTAAATTTGCAAAAAAAAACCGACGAATTTTCAACAGAATAAATAAATTTTCAACCAAATAGTTAAGTTTTATCCTGAAAAAAGATAAATTCTCAACAAAAAGTATTAATTTTCTACCGAAAAATACAAATCTTCAAAGAAATGCATGAATTTTCAACCAAATACTGTAAGTTTCTATTCAAAAAAGTATCAAACAAAAATGAAATAGTTAAATTTTCGGTTAAAAAAATTAATTTTCAACCAGGAAAAAAACGAATTTTCAGTCAAATAGTTCAATTTGCAATAAAAGAGATGAATTTTCAAATAAAATGAGGAATTGTCAACAACAAAATTAATTTTCAACAAAATAGTTGAATCTTCAAACAAAACCGATTATTATTTGTCAACCTAACAGTTGTATTTTTAAACAAAGAAGATATAATTTTCGACGAAGAACGCTAAATTTTCAACCTAATAGTTTATTTAATAGTTCATTTTCAATCAAAAAATATGCATTTTTCACCAACCAAATGGTCGCGCTTACAAGCAAATGACACAAATTTTCAAGAAGAAAGTGAATTTTCATAAGATAGTGAATTTAAAAAAAAAGTTAATTTACAACCAAGACCGATGACTTTTCTACCAAAAAAGATGAATTTTCTATCCAAAAAGGTGAATGTTCAATAAAATATCTTACTTTTCAATAAAATAATTAAATTTGCCACCTGATAATATAAACCAATAAAAATTAATCCTGGACAAAAAATGTAATTGTGGACTTTTCAATTAAAAAGAATGAACTTTCAACAAAAATTTTCATGCACCATAGATTACTATAGATTTCATACATAGATTATTTAAATTTTCTTTTTACATTCTGATTCATGAGAGTGTAATCAATGGAATCAGTGACTGTCTATATGGCTGTCTGTATGTCCGTCTGTGTGGTTACCTGAATGTGTAGCCATGCTAAGTTTTGAAGGATTTATCCAATCGAGTCAGCCTTTGTTACAATTTTTTAGGGTCTACAAATGAAAGTCAAACTCGATAATCAGATAGTTCCGACCATCAATTAAGAAATGTAGAGCATTTTCAAAATTTTAAGGAAAATAATTGAATAAATTTAATTATCCTGATGTCCTAGATATCCTAGATAATTAATAATCAGGTAGATCACCTATATTGAGGTATTTTTAATACGTAGTGAAATGATGTTCAATATCTTTTTCAAACTGACTACATATATTTTTGTATAACCTAATTGTCGAGCGCGAGTGTCGCAATGAGAATGCAATCGTCAAAGCCGCAGGTGCTTTGAGAATCGTCTTTATAAACAAATTGAAAAACAATTTATTTTCCAATTTATGACTGTAGTCCATCAGGGGTTTACATCACAGTTTTCGATTTAAGTTACAATATTTGAAAAAAAATCAGAGGAGGAGGAAGAGAACGAAGAAGAAGAAAATATGGGTAAATCAAATACTCGAAATGTTGGATTCAATGATTATGAGTTAAGACCATCTGTTAGAAGTTTAAAAACCGAGATAAGACACTTACTTTTTAGGAAAATAACCAAAATGAGTTCCAGTGAAAGAAATGAGGAAGGAGATATATTTTCAGAAAAAGTAGATTTATTTAACATTAAGCATTATATTATATATAAATAATGACATACTATTGAATTAAAGATAAACTTATTGCTCACTTAGTACGGTATTGGTTCTATTTTATTAGCGTTTTTATACTAATTACAGTGAATTTTTAATAAAGTATAACATTTGGATCGTTCCAGTAAACTGTCATTAACAAGCTGTAACCGTGAACTAAAACTGCCTCTTTTTGAAGCCAGCTAGTTCAATTTTTCCAGTAATTGAATTCCTATTTTCTTGCGTGCATTTCGAATGAATTTTTTCAAATATCATAAATATTTTAACTTAAATCGAAAACTTCAAATATTGGATTTAGTTACATTTTCCTATTTCTCCTTCAATATAAACTGTGCTTTCATGGATATACAATCAATCATGTTGCAACAGTAGCAACAAAATGACTTCCACATATTCCAACTGTTAAAACTTATTGACTACTTAACAATTGAACTATAGAGGCATAGTGTCTTTTTCCTAAGAAAATTACTAAAAAGTGACTTGAGAAAAAAAAAGTGACTGTTAAATAAATGTCCTGTTGATAAATAAGGCAAAGCTTTGACATCTCCATTGCCACAATAAAACTATATCTAACTCAGAAAAGGATCTAAGAAACATACTCGTAAAAGGTCTAAAGGATAGTGTCTCCTTCCGTATGAATCTCACTAAGCTCTATACAACTAGGAGTTGCTGTTACAATTCACTATCTTCACTTCTATATAGTATGTACACTTCTCCTACGCTCGAATACGAGTGAATCCGTAGAAATTTATAAAGCTGGTGCCCTGGAGCTGCAGTGAATCCTTTACAAACTCAATGCTCGACAAACTAGAAGCTTGGGCTAGGTCGACCCCTTCGCCTTCGCTTAAGCCAGGATAAATGCACATGTTCATGATACTTGCCGGCATTTTTGATGCGAAGCAAATGAAAAAAATGTAAATATTAGAATCAGATGAGCGAACGCCAGAAATAAAAAAAAAATCTTCTGTGAAATACAATCGTTTCATTGAAATGAAAAACTCAAATTGAAAGCGAATCAGAAAAATGCACGTTTTTTATCATTTACATGCGGGAAATTCTTTTCGGGAAATTAAAAAAATGAACACATTTTTCTACCAGTGATTTGATTGGCGGTTTTTTGATTTCAATCGCCTGGGGGTTAATAGGCGGTTTCCAGTAGCCAATGTGAAATGTAATAGATAATTGAATTTTAACAGTAAAATATGGTCCATCAATAAATTTTACAAAATTCAAATTTCCCTCTTTGTCCATATTGAAATGCTAAACTCATGCAGTGGCAGATATTTAAAATCATTTTTATTTTAAGAATACCTTCAACAGTCATCAAATTAAGAAAATCAGAATAGTAAAATCAATTTTCAAATTACGATATACACCAAACTCTCGGTTTCAGTCCACTTTCGGAGGTTGTCTTCAGTCCCAAATCGGGGGGAATCAAACGTAAAGAACTGTTGGAAGAGTTTGGTGTATTTTCTATAGATTTTAAAATCATTTTTTTTTTGCGTTGCCAATTGAAGAAATATAAAGAGAGTGCTCTGGAGACATAACAAAGTATTTAAAATAATTATTTTTTGATTGACCCTTGATGTTGTAAATTTTAGTTTGCTCAATGACAAAGAGAACCATCGCAAATTGATCCCAAAAAGTGTCTCTGGACGAATCAGTTTTCAATAATTGCTAGTCCGATTCGCAAGTTTCTTTTTTTTAATTAAAGTGCATGAAATTCTGCCATTTAGCCAAGCGAAAATTTCATTCAACTACAAATTTTGATAAAAATTCGTTTTTCTTTAGTTCAAAATTAATTTGTTTACCTGATGATATAACTATTCAATTTTTGGTTGGAAATTGATCTTTTCTAGTTAAAAATTCATGTATTTTTTTGAAAATTATTTCAATTTTTTGGAAATTAATTCAATTTTTAAATTAATCTTTTTGGTTGAAAATTTATCCTTTTTATTAAAAATGCAAATGCTTGGTTGAAAATTAATCTGTTTAGTTGGAGGATTTAACTATTTTCTTTAAAATTGGTCTGATTTTTGTATAAAATTAATCTTCTTTGATGAAAATTCATCCTTTTTGGTTACAAATGCAACTGCTTGGTTGAAAATTAATCTGCTTTGGTTGAGGTTTCAACTATTTTGTTTAAAATGCAACCATTTAACAATTAATTAATTTTTTTAAATTAATATTTCCGGGTTAAAATTTAATTGTTTTGTAACAAAATCGTTTTTAGTTTGAAAATTCAACAATTGGGTATAAAACTACACTATTTGGTTGAGAGTGAACTTTTTTGTTGAAAATTCATATTTTTGTTTATAAATGTGATTATTTTGTGAAAAAAATAAACTGTATGGTTACAAATTAAACTATTTATCACAAAATTAACTATTGTGTTGAAAATTCGTCTTTTTTAGAAGTTGATTTTTCTATCTGAATTTCAACTATACTATTTTTGGTTGACAACTTATCCTTCATAAGATATAAATTCACGTATTTGGTAGTAAATTCATGTATTTTATTGAAAATTCGTTTAATTGGGTAGAAAATTATTCTTGTTTTTTGAAAATACATCATTTTGGTTCAAGATTGATCTATTTTGTTAAAAATTCGTCTTTTTTAGTTAATTCAACTGGTTCAAAATTAGTTTTTTTTGTTGTTGAAAAAAGATTTTTTATACTGAAAATTTAACTCTTCCATTTTTGGTTGAAAACTCATGAATTTCGTCGTTTGGTAGAAAATTAATCTTCTTAGTTAAAAATTTAGCTTTTCAGTTAAAAATTCAACTATTTTGTTGAAGTCATCTTTTTCTGTTGGAAATTCAATTGTCTTGTAACAAATTCGTCCTTTTGGATTGAAAATTGATCCTTTAATGGTAGAAAAGTCACCTCCCTTCAAAATGTCACATAATATGTAGACGCTTCTCACTATGAAATAAAACATTTTTGCATTCATATCTATTTTATATTTCAATTGAAAAATTGCGCAAGACTAAAAAAATAATGTTTTTTTGTCCAGTTTTAAGAAAACCTTGTTCTTTTTTTAAGCCAAATGAGCTTGATTACGTTCGATGGATGACTTCTTTCCCACATTGGCTTTCCTGAGAAAAAGGTGAATTTTTAACCAAAAAAGATTAAACTTCAACCAAAAACAGTTAAATTTGAGAAAAAAGAAATTTTTCCAAACTTTTGCATTCACAACCAAATATTTGAACTATAAAACTAAAAGGACAAATGTCCAACAAAATAGTTAAATTTCAAACTGAATAGTTGAATTTTCAACCAAAGAGTCAAATTTTGAAGCCAAAAGACGAATTTTCAGAAGACTAAAGAAATAATCATGTTTTTAAAATATTTTTTAGAAAAACTTGCTTTTCTTTCTTAACAAAATGAGCTTGATTACGCTCGACGGATGACTTGCTTCCCACATTGATTATCCTGAGAAAAAGGTGCATTTTTAACCAAAAAAGATTAAACTTCAACCAAAAACAATTAAATTGAAATAAAATAAAATAAAATTTCCAAACTTTTGCATTTACAGCCAAATATTTGAACTATCAAACTAAAAGGACAAATGTCCAACAAAATAGTTAAATTCAAAACTAAATAGTTGAATTTTCAACCAAACAGTCAAATTTTTAAGCCGAAAGACGAATTTTTCAGAAGACTAAAGAAATAATCATGTTTTTTTCATATTTTTTAGAAAACCTTGCTCTTCTTTCTTAATAAAATGAGCTTGATTACGCTCGACGGATGACTTGCTTCCCATATTGGCTTTCCTGAGAAAGTTAGAGCGCAGAAAATGCCGAAGAAGAGTAAGGGTAGAAGGGAAAAGAGGGAGCTTCAATTTCGACCGTCCCACTAAACAAATGGGCTTCTACGGATTCTCGTTTACCTAGGCATGCTCATGCCAGGCGGGTGCATCGTCCGAGTTTAGCGCCTCGAAATGATGAATTATTCATTTCATTCCCCAGAATCGTCAAGGGAAAAGAGCTAAGAAAACTATATGTTGTCGCTCTCTTAGAAGGGCCCATATATTAACTACAAACGAGAAGCTTATAAGCGAAAAATGCCTTCTAACCGCTTATCTCAAGAATCTCAGCTCCACCTATTCACCCGCCGAACTTTTTTCATCAGTTCGAAATACATTAAACTTCTACCGTTCAGCCAGTAAGGTTCTTTGAATTACTGTCAATAGACAGAAAGACTTTGATAAGTACTTATCCTGACGAGAGAAAAGAGGCTTCAAATTCTGATTTAAGGAGAAAATTTGAAAGAGTAAGGATTCAATACAAGGAATAAAAACAATATATGCAGGTAACAAAGCTGCTGTGAGGGTCAATGGGCCACTGAGTGACTGATTCGATAGTATGCAAGGTATTAGGCAAGGATGCGTTATGTCCTCATGGCTATTTATTATATTCATCGACAAGTGTCTAAGAAAGGCCCTCGTCAACAAAGAAAGTGTGAGTGCGGGTACGTGGGTTAGCATTCGCATATAATAAGATTCTTATGGTAAATTTAATCGAAGACTTGCAAAGCATGTTCAGCAAATCGATCACAAGCGTGAAGAAGGTTATCGACAGAGCATGATCCATTATCAGAAGTAAAAACATATCAGATAAAGCTAAAATGGCAATATATAATTCTATATTTACACCCTCTCTGATGATCGGTACCGAGACCTGGGCCTACCGAGAAATGATAAGATTAAAACCAACGCGATTGTCATGAAATTCCTGCGCAATATGTGTGGTAAAACGCTAATGGACAAAGTCAGTAATGAGATAATGCTCAATTAAATGGCAGCGTAACCAGAGACAGACCGAGAAAAAAATGGTTAGAATGTGCGAATGAGACTCCAATTCGAAGAGATATAAAAAGCCATAGAAACGCAAGAGCTTGCATGAGGAAATGCAATTGCAAGGAGGTAAAGAATGCTAAAGAGGTTTGCCAGGGCAGAAAAGTTCGGCGAGAAATATCTTATAAGAAATGCGTGATGGAGCGTGTCAGTGGAGTGAATGACGCCTGAAACGAAAGACCTTGTATACTAATGGACCCAAGTGAAGAGCTTTATATGGTAACTGCGAAGCTCTTCACCTGGGGTGATTGCTAGAGAGATTCATCACCGACCTGGGTCGAAACAATATTGCAAATGAAAATGTTATTCAAATAAATAACACGGGAATTCTATATTAATCTAGAAATCTATCCCCTCCCCCCCATAACGCCTTATACAATTCCCTTCCTTGCCGAGTGAGTCATGCTCACCCCGGAAGGGATATGGCTTAATGTTAAAATAATAATAATAATCGGATCAACTTTTACAGCTATGGGGCCATGCATAAATTACGTAAAGTCTTATGGGGTGGGCGTCAACGATTTTTGTAAGGTGCCTTACATGGAGGTACGTAGTACGAAATAATTTCTTACGTAAGATATTTTCAAGTCTTCGAATCGAAAAAACCCGAAAGTTAAAATGATTTTATTATAAACAGCAGTTTTGCAGTGCAATCTAGTACTAACTACAGTACATAGTGCATTAAATGTGAAAATAATTATATTACTTCATTGATAATTGCAACAGTATGAAATGAATTATTGCAACGGTTCGAAAAAAATTTTTACGGTCAATAAAATTAGAAAATTTTAACTCTGAAGCTAAATATGTTTTCATTCAAAGTAATATAAAATGAACTGCAAATTAAAGCACATAAAGTAGAACTCTTGAATTTGAAACGTTGAAAATTGAAGTTTAAAAGTCTTTTTATTCACAAAAATGTGATATTTAAATGCTCACTAAATTTAACGTCTTTAAATTAATTGCACACAAATAGCCAAATTTAGAATTTCTAGGTTTTATGGATTATAAAGTTCAAAGATTCAAGCTCATTTCCAAAAATATAAATCCACGTTATCATTTGCAATGCTTTAAATTCAAGAATTAATAAATCAATTTAAAAAATTTCGAAAATATAGTATACGTGTTGTTTACCATTTTTCACATGTTTCTTTATTTCTGAAATTTTTTCAGAACTTCTAAATATACTTTAAAATGTTTTGAAAATCCTGCAAAATTTAAAATATTTCTTACAATATTTGAGATTCATTTTTGACAATATAGGTAATTTTTTTAAATCTTTTTGAATATTGTCTTAAAATAATTTTTCAAAATAAGAAAATCATTTTTAATTTTCCTAGGAATCTTAAGAACATGTTTTTATTCTTTTACAATTCTTAGAAAGTATTTAAATTTGTTATTCGAAATCATCAATTCTTTAATTTGAAATGCGAACTGAATTTACAGAAGCCATTAGGAAAGTTCGACAATTTTGTTGTTTGAAATCTTTATTTTTTGGTTGAAAAGACTACTATTACATTTTTTGTTTCAAATTACTCTTTTCAGTTGTAAGTTTAATTACTTGTTAAAAATTCAACAATTTTGTTAAAAAGTCATACTTTTTGGTTGGAAATTCAACTATTTTCGTAGAGAATAGAAGTATTTGGTTGAAAATTAACTTTCTGATTAAAAATTCAACTTTTTTGTAGAAAATTGTATTTGTGGCTTGAAGCTTGATCAATTTTGGTGCATTGTTTTCTTTCTTGACTGAAAAATCAAATTTCTTCTGAAAATTCGTCTTTTTCGGATGAATTCAACTATTTTTTATTTGAAATTAAAACCGGTTTTGTTAAAAAATCAACTATTACATTTTTCGTTGAGAAAATTTAACTTCATTGGTTGAAAATTCACAGGGCATAGGTCAAAGGTCACAGTACATAGGTCTATCGTCAAAGCTTAAAGGTGACAGGTCAGAGGTAAAGGTGAGAGTTCAGATTACATACACCAAAAGTAAAGGGTGAGATCACAAGTCATAATTTAGAGGTCAAAGTTCAAACATGAAAGGTAGGATAAAAACCTGGTTCTTTTAAGAACCAGATTTATCCAGACGATTAAAATTCTTTTTTTCAAAAGGTTCTGACGGACTGATTTAAAAAGTTCCATGTAGAAATGTTGAATGCGAGCTTTTAATTTTTAATTTTTAAAGAATTACATTTTTAAATTGTCTAATTTCAAACCTTTTGAGATTGAAATTGTTCAGTTACGAAATTCTGCAATCCCACAACACAGAAAGATATGAATCCGGAAGCAGTTTTCAATAAAAGGAAAACGATTCTCTTATCAGCGGCAGTGGTTTTCCGTAATGTCGAAAATCACTAAAGTAACAGTCACAGGAACGAGAGCCATTTATTTAAAAGTTTCTCGAACGAGGTGGAATTATTTGACTGAGGTGAATGGAATGGAAAAAGGGGTTCGGGAAAACAGACGGACCGAATGAAGCCGAGAGTCGAGCCAATCGTCGGACAAATTGTGCACTCGTTGACGACTCGTCCGGTTCCGGATCCGGTACGGCCAATCGTTATTACTTTCCGATGATACATTCAGAACCGCGATGCTGTGAGTTCGCCGTTTCCGGTGTGTCTAATTTTCAATCTAGTGCTTTACAGTTTCCATCTTTTTACT
The DNA here is from genome assembly GCA_011634705.1 of Andricus grossulariae. Taxonomy (NCBI): domain Eukaryota; kingdom Metazoa; phylum Arthropoda; class Insecta; order Hymenoptera; family Cynipidae; genus Andricus; species Andricus grossulariae. Next base: position 21,152 of record JAABKJ010000471.1, on the reverse strand, counting down.
CTAGTACTTTCTACCGGCCCATCCCCGGTATTCCAATTCTCATTTTTATTACACCGTTTTAAGTCCAGTTTCAAAAGTCTGAAGCACCAAAGATATAAAATGGTTCTAGCAGTATCTCCTTGAAGTATTCCTTGATTTTAAGATGAATATTTACGGGGCTCTTCAACAACCATGTCAGACGGACAGAAGGGAAATGGAGGAGAAAGGAAGTTTTTTTTATTGGATCCTTAGATAACTATACGTTTAGTTCGGATTTAAATTTCCTTTGTTCATAAGTATTTTTTATGGAAAGTCTTTGTACTGTACACAACCAAAGAAATGTAATAGTTAATGCTTCAACCTAAAAATATTACAATTTTAAAATAAAAAATGGTTTTATTCAACCAAAAAGACGAATTTTCAAGAAAATACATGAATTTTTAATGAAATAGTTGAATTTTCAACTAAAAGTATTATACTTAAACTTGGAGCTGATATAATATGAAAAAATGGTCTTGTGACCATTTTTGACGTAGTGTGGGGGGGGGGGAATAATGTGAAATCACACATAGACAATATAATTTGTGAATAACCATTTTTTCACTTGCTTGGAAAAATGAAAATTATAAGTTATTTTATTTTAAAAGTAAAGCATCTAAATACAGACTTCACACTCGATCCCCTTTTCCCCTTTTTCAATAAATTCCTCTTTTTTCCATGTTTTAAAGAAACATCCCCTTTTTTCTCGTATTTTTTTGCTTGAATACGAATTGAATTAATAGAACCCAATAACAAAATCCACCTATTTTTCGTTTAAAATTCTTTTTTTTTAAATTATAAGTCTACTATTATATTTTCGGTTCAGAATTCATCTCTTATGGTTAAAAATTCTACTATTTGGTTGAAGATCTAACTATTTTCTTGAAAGTCGTTTTTTTTCTCGGTAAACAACAAATTTTAAATGTAAATTTAAATATTCCATTATTGGTTAACAATTGATAGTTTTTAGTTTTAATTTCGATAATTTGGTTAAGAATGTATGTATTTTGTTGGAAATTCGTCTTTCGGTAGAAAATTAATCTTCTCCCTTGAAAATGTATTGCTTAGTTGAAAATTAAAGCACTTTCTTGAAAAAAATTTTTTTTTTGTTTATCAAGGATTCATCGTTTTAGTTCAAAAATGTATCTCTGGTTGCAAATGTAACTATTTTGTTGAAAATGTATGTATTTTGTCGAAAATTCATCTTTTTGAGGAGAAAATTAATCTTCTTGGATATAAATTCATCTTTTTGGTCGGAAATTGAACTAATTGGTTAAAATTTAAAGTCTTCTGTAGAAAATTTGCGTTTTTATTGGTTAAAAATCAATTTTTCATTTGAAAATTTACATCTTCAATTTTTGGTTAAAGAGTGAAGGTTTTTGGATGAAAAATCAACTATTTGGCTTGAAAGGTCATCGTTTTTGTTATAAATTCGCCTTGATATTCGTTGAAATTCCTATTATTTTCGTAGAAAATCCAAATATTGGTTGAAAACTAACTTTTTGGTGGGAAATTCATAGTTTTTGGTTGAAAGTTCAACTATTTTTTAGAAACTTTGTCTTTTTGAGGAGAAAATTAATCTTCTTGGATATAAATTCACCTTTTTGGTCGAAAATTGAACCAATTGGTTAAAAGTTGAAGTCTTCTGTAGAAAATTTGCGTTTTTATTGGTTAAAAATCAATTTTTCAATTGAAAATTTACCTCTTCAATTTTTGGTTAAAGAGTGAACGTGTTTGGATAAAAAATCAACTACTTGGCTTGAAAGGTCAACGTTTTTGTTAGAAATTCGCCTTTAAATTCGTTCAATTCCTATTATTTTCGTAGAAAATACATATATTGGCTGAAAACTAACTTTTTAGTGGGACATTCATAGTTTTTGGTTGAAAGTTTAACTATTCTTTAGAAACTTCGTCTTTTTTCTTTGAAAATTCAACTTTTTGATTGAAAATTAATCTGTTTTGTTTGAGGATTCAACTAATTTTTTGAAAATTCATCTTTTTGGTTAAATTCGACTAAATTGGATTGTTTGGTTGATATTTTAATTATATCAACTCCAAGTTTAAGTATAATACTATTAGTTGAAAATTCAACTATTTTATTAAAAGTTCATGTATTTTCTTGAAAATTCGTCTTTTTGGTTGAATACAACCATTTTTTATTTTAAATTTGTGATAAATTTAGGTTTAAACATCAACTATTATATTTCAATGAGCAAAAATTGTCAGTTGAAAAAAGTTTTCAACCTTAAATTATCCAATGTTATTGCTATAGATAATAATGTAGACTTTGATTGTGTACAGTACAAAAACTTTTCATAAAAAATACTCATGAACGAAGGAAATTTAAATCCCATCTAAACGTACAGTTATGTAAGGATCCAATAAAAAAACTTCCTTTTTCCTTTACTACCTCAGTTCTTCAAAGAAAGCCAATTTTGCAGTGCTAATAACGAAGTAGGATTTTATTCTACGAATATAAAGTATCTGAAGCTGGAACGACAAAGTCATCAATAAGGCAGGATTTTGCACAAAATTGAGCGAAGGGGATAGAATACATAAAACGATATCTGACAACAGAGCTAGGTCAATTTACATACAGAACAAAGAGTGTCTGTTGCAGACTACAAGATAGCGAATACAAAAACGTTTCAACAATTTGAGGACTTCGAAATGAAAGACGATATAATAGTTCAAGCGGCAACTAATCGAAATGTAGAGTATAAAATAATCCTATAAAAGAATTAAAATCAATAAAAGTTATTAGCGATTGTTTTGTATTTTTGAATGTTAATCTTTATTTTAATGAAGCTTATTTGGTCTAGTTTCGTTAGTTACAGCAAACAGACTCCAAAGCCCAAATCATTGTCAAAACTGTGGAAATATGGTGATTTTTGACGAAAATAGGGGAATAAATACTTTTAAATAAAATTATTGTGGGTGCCATATTGAATTCAAATTGAAGCGAATTTTGATCCAAATAGTTAATTTTTCAACCAAGGAGATAAATCTTCAATACAAAAATTACTTTTCAACAAAGTAATTCAACTATCAACCAAGTATTGTAGAATTTTCAACAAGGAAGATTAATTTCCTACCAGAAAAAGATGGATTTTGAACAAAATATATGAATTTTTAACAGAAATGATGAATCTTCAACCAAAAAAATGAATTTTTATTAAAGTAGTTTAACTTTCAATCAGGTATAGTTGATTTCTAAGCAAAAAATATGAATTTTCAACTGAAAATGGAATAGTTAAATTTTCAGTTAAGAAGATAAATTTTCAACCAAAAAAGATGAATTTTCAACAAAATAGTTAATTTTACAACTTTAATTGTTAATTTTTAACTTTTAATTGTCTGATTTGAGAATTCAAATATATGGTTGAAAATTCATCTACTTTGTTAAAAATTCAATTAGTTGGCTAGAAATTTATCTATTTTGTTGGAAATGAAATACTTTTACTTGGAATTTTAGGAACTTGAAGCGTTTGAAATTAAATTTAACATAGTAGTAATTGTTGGCGTTTTCTACCGGAATTCAGTACTTTGAATACAAAATAACTGTTTTTATAGATTGAAGTTTTTTAAAACAATTTTAGGTTTCGTTTAAATTTTTTACAGGAAATTGATTATTCGAAACAAACAACATTAAGTTGAAATAAAGATTTACAATCTTGAACCATTTTTTGTTGTATTATGTGTTTCGTCTAAAATTCATATTCTTACTAAAAAATCATCAAAAGTTAAGGTATCAGTTTTCACCAATTATCCAAAATATTTTCGTAATTCTAGTATAAGTAAATAAACAACAAATGATTTATTCAAATTTAGATCAATATACCGTATTTAAATTCTCAAACTTTAATTCTATGTGGTATTTCTGTCGGTTTGGACATTTCCGACATATTATTACATTCAATTCTGAAATGTTATTACATTCAAGTGAAAATTGAATTAAATCAGAATATCAATAACTAAATTTGAATCCACTTCAATAATGCAACGGGGATTCGGGTTATTATTCTAGCATGATATCTATACCCTTTCAACACGAAGATTTATTTATAACTTCCGATTCCTATTGGTAACTCTACACCTACTGAAATAAATTGAAATTCTCTTTACCGGCGTTATTGAAATGTACAACACAATATAAAAGAAACATCTTCTCTTTCCCATCAATATCGTGTTTCCCACAAACTGAAAGCCGATCAAAAAGACAAAGTACATTTTTCACAGATCACCTGCACAGCATATGAAAGTTCACATGCACCTACATATACAAGGATATTATTTTCTGACGTTAAAAATATCTGAATTTTGCAAAAATCGAACTTGTCATTTTGAAAATTTGATGGGTCGAAAGAACATAGTTTTTGAATTCGGAAATGGAAAAATATGAAAAAGTAGCGCATTAGGACCCTGACAATGTGTAAATAATTTCGATTACATTTCTGGAGGCCTTAAACGACTTGCCAAATTTTTACAGATTTTTATTTGCAGCTCCATCAGAGATTATTAATATTTAGTAAACACCTGGTTTAAATAAATAATTTTAAAATCTACAGAAATGTTGAGATAATTTTTTTAGGTATACGTTTCTACTGATAAAAATACGCCAGAAAAATTTGGAAAAGTATAATTTAAATCAATCAAAAACTCGGATTTTTAAAAATTCAATACATTCACACTTTTGGTTTCCTGATTTATCAAAAAGAAACAGAAAATTCAGCGTCCTTCATTCAGATACCTGAAAAAATTATCTCTAAATTGCTTTAAGATTCTAAATTATTATTTTTTAAACAGGGGTCTACTAAACATTAATAATCTATAACGGAGCTGCAAATAAAATTCTTTAAAAATTCAGGGAGTCATTTGAAGGCCCCCATAAACGTTATAAAATTGATATCCGCATAAATATCAAAATTACTGAAATGAGAATTTTTCAAACATATTTTGTAAACGTGCAAAACCAAAGCGTTTGTGTATCCATCGAATCAAAATTAAATATACTTTTCCAGGGTCCTAACACGCTTCTTTTCCACATAGTTCCATTTTGGATTTCCAAAATTCTGTTAGCCCAACCTAGACTGCACAGTAAGGATAGTTTTTAAGTTTTTTGTTGAAATATCTCAACCAGTCAAAAAAAAAATGTCTCACAAGGGGGGGGGGCGATTACGTAACTTTTTCACTTTCACTTCCACATCCACTTTTTCCCAAATTTACGTCATTTATGTTCTTTAGACATTTGAATTGTCCAGATAATTAAAAAAAAAAATAATGTAAATTTCGGGAAAGTGGGAATTAAAGTGGAAAAGTTACAGAATCACCCCTCCCCCTTCAACCCATAGTTCAGATCATACCAAATTCCATTTTTGACGTTTTTTAATATGCAAACATCGAAAATCAAAATTATATTATGCATGTCTGAAATTATAATTGAACTATTTGAGCCAAGCTAACAAAAATTCAAGATTGGTACCCAAATAAAAAAAAATTTGAATGCAAGAAATAATTTTTCAAAACGTAAAAAAAACATTTTGTTGTTTAGTTCATTTCACATTTCTAATCAGTTGTTTAAATCGAATTTGAAATTTCTTTAGTTGGAATCGGAGAAACTTGTATTTTGTTAGTTTAAAAAAAATTTCATACCGTTTAAAGCTTTTCCAAATTGCAAATCTTGCCTTTTTTTAAAAGATTTCAATGCTTTAAAAATGGCAAACTTTATTTTCGAATAACAACAAAATAATTAGATTTTTCTTCGATTCCAACAGCAGAAAGTCGATATATACCATTTTTTTAATTTGTAATTGAATAATTTTAAATACCTTTTTCGTTAAAGTTAACATATAACAAACATACGAAAGTTAAAATTGTTTTTAGCTCAAATTTTTCCGGTTTGAATAAGACATTTTCTGTAAAACTTTCAATTACAAATTTTGCTGAAATAAAATCTGGAACGTTTACAGTTTGAAATTCAATTATTTAAAATTTTATATTTTGATTTGTTTAATTTGGGAGGTTTGAAATTGATAATTTTTTATTTTCAAGCTAATTTGGAATTGCTGATCTTCGAAAGTTTAAATTCCAAATTAAACTGTTACGAATGATTAAGTTTGGATTTTTTTATTTCGATTAATGCTTTATTTTGCTCTATTATAATTGTCAAAGCTTTGGATTCATTATTGTTCAACTTGTTTTGTCAAAATTAACATATAAAAGACACATGAAACTTAAAATTGTTTTTAGCTCAAATTTTTCAGGTTTGAATAAAACAATTGTTGTGAAACTTTTAGTTACAAATTTTGCTGAAATAAAATCTGTAACGTTTAAAATTTGTAGTTTAATTAATTAAACATTTATATTTTGATTGTCAGATGAAAAATTATTCAAATTTAAAGGCTTATCTTTAAAATTGTCATTTTTTATACAAGTTGCATTTGTTGATATTATTCTTACTTTAATCTACAGTTTTTAAGTCCCTCAGTTCGCAATACTATTTCATACTGTTTATTATTAAGCTTTCGAAATTTGTTTAATTTTGATTCCTATAATATGTTGTAAGCTTTCATTTTAATACTTTACATTTTTTAAAGGTTTTTTAGGTCTTAGATTAAAAAGTTTACTGTTTTCAATTTGAAGCTGCTGAATTAGAAGTAATTATTATAGAGCCGCCCAAAAATTGTGAGAAGTCTGAGACAAATCTTTCCTCTCCTGGTATTTTTTAGTGTCAATATAAAAAAACTGTATAGAAAAAGTGGGTATTCCTAATTGCCCATATTTTTGTATGAGGAATTTGATTTTTGAGAATCAAAAAGAACACCGCCATACGATAAGAAAAATAGGCGGATCAGTGCTTGGAAGCAGCTTCAAGGGAAAAATAAAATTACAAGTACCCTTCTCGATGATATATACCTATATATCTAGGTGTATATAGATATGTATGTACAAGAGGAAAATGAAATCATTCCTTATTACGTTATATCTGCCCTCGATGCAGAGGCGAAAGCTTCCAGGGACACTGATTGGCTCGGACGTAACTTCTTACCCTCCTCTTTTTACCCCTCATCGCAATTTCCTTTGCTCCATCCGCATCCTCACCTTATAAACTCGTGCTTCGAGACACGTTCGGGGTCAGAAATACTCTACGAAATATTTTCAGCAAGTAGAGGGTTAGTACTTTTTTATATCGACCCCTTCGTCTGGTCGATTCCACCATAGCCACATCCACACGTTTCTTCATTTCTCCTTTTTCCATTCGAAGTGGCCAAATACCATAGGAGATACACCAGCAGTCTCCTTACTCTCGATATATTTCTCCTTTTCTCTTTTCCCCTTTCTTTATTTTTCTCTCTCTTTTTTCACTTTTTTCGTGCTTACAGCTGGTGGCGTCAAATGTGAAGGGCGACTCGGCACATAAATGATCAGTGTTGTAAACATTTTTATAAACAAATCATGACTATTGATATTTAATGTTTTGGTTGATAATATTAAATTAAACTTCCGATCAAATCGGAAGCGCATGAAGAAATCTCGCTTTTCATTATTGAAAACATCGATGGTGGAATGTATGAAATCCGCTCGAAACCAGAATATTTCCTCATCTGGTGCTATTGTCCAAGAAGAAGCTGAATTTTTCGCAAATCAATTAGAATACAAGGATTTTAAAGCTAGCCACGAGTTACCGGCACGAAAGCGACAGTCCGAAAAATTAAATTTTCTATCGTATAAGAAGAAGGGCATATTCGTTTAAGGGTTTTGAATCAAAAATTAAATTTTGTAATTATTCTCCAATGAGTAGTTAAGGACTGGTTTTTTGTAGATACAGAATGCAAGTATCGGAAATGGAAAAATAAAGAGTAATAGCACATAAAAGGACAGGCGACACCTTAGGGGATTCGATTATTGGTGTTCAAGAGTGTCTTTTCGACTAGAAAACACATTCGATACACAGTATCGAGAAATTCAGGAAACAAGTCGACCCACGTTCCTTATTCGATTTTCGTGATTCACACGGGTGAACTGAAAAAAAGAGACAAATAATAGTAAAGACTACAAAATAGAACTATAGATACATTAAGAAATGAAAAATTAATTGCAAAAAGCCAGTTTTACGATACAACTTTCAAATGCGATTTTGATACAATTTTTATTAAAGTTTTCCATCTGTACCACGATCTATACGTTGGATCTTACATCAGAAAAAGAGATACCTTACATAAGAGAAAAACTAATCATATTTCCAATTTATAAAATTAACTTTTGACCGTAATGCAATAACTAAAAATAATACCGAAACTTTATTAAAAACTTTAGTAATTCGACTGCTGCATCCAATATGGAATCAAGTTCGGGTGAGTCAATATAAAGGATCAGGCTTGAGTTGTTCAATATAGGGAATCACGTCTATTTTTATCGATTTTTACATTTTGATTTTTGGTGATAAAATATAAATAATGTAGGCCGTTCTACAGCACTCAAGAAAATTTTATGAAATTCTCGGCAATATTTAATATTGTGTAGAATTTGATAATATTTTATTGCGTGCTGCAGAATAATATGCCTTTTTTTATTGCAAAAAATCAATCTGTGAAAAGAAGACTTGATTCCGTACACAGAGCAACTCAAACTTGATTCTTTATACGAAGTTTACCAAACTTGATTCCATATTGCATGGGGCAGTCAAATTTAATCTTTAAAATAGGGTTGCTACAAAATCCCAATTTCGAAATTCCTTGACTTGAGCTATCTTTTCTCTAGCCAATTCCTCAGTTTCCCTGACCGTTATAAATTTTTCTCTCAGATATGAAAAGAACCTGCATTTTCAACCAAATAGATGAACTTTAAGCCAAATAGTTGATTTTTCATTTAAAAAAATTAGTTTTCAAGAAAGAAGATTAAGTTTCTATCCAGAAAGACGAATTTTTAACGAAATACATTAACTTTTAATAAAAAAGATAAATTTTGAGTTGAAAAAATTAATTCTGGAACAAAACAAATTTCTACTGAATAGTTACATTTCCAACAAAAAGAATTACATTTTTTAACTAATAAGATTATTTTCCTAAAAAAACTGGATTTTTATGAAAACAGATGGATTTCAAAAAAAATCGAATAGTTATATTTTTTGATTATACAAATTACTTTTTACTAAAAGAACGAATTTTCACCAAACAGTTAAATTTTGAACAAAAGACATGAATTTTTGATTAAAAAGATGAATTAGTTACCAACAAGATTAATATTCTACCAAAAAAGACCATTTTTCAACAAAATAGTTGAATTTTCAACAACAAAAATACAATTTTGGAACTAAAATGATGTGTCGTCAACAAAAAATGTAATACCTGATATTTCAAGTAAAATATATATGAATTGTAAACAAACCAGTCGAATTCAAGCAAAAAGGACGAATTTTTAACAAAAAAGTTAGATTTCAACTAAATACTTTAATATTTTTACCAAAATAATTGAATTTCCTATCAAAAAATACAAATTTTCAAGAAGATACATGAATTTTCCACTAAAAAGATAAATTTTCAAGAAAAATCGAATAGTTATACTTTCAGTTCAAAAAAATAACTTTTACAAACAAACAAAAGAACAATTTTTAAATAAAACAGTTGAACTTTCAACAAAATCATAGTTGATATTCCAAGTGGAATATACTTCAATTTTAAACAAAAGACAGTCGAATTCAACCAAAAAAGACGAACTTTCAACAAAAAAGTTCATTTTCAGACAAATAAAGTAATTTTTTTACCAAAATAATTAAATTTCCGGCCCAAAAAGACATATTCTCAACAAAACAGTTGAACTTTTAATTACATATAATATCTTGTTACCTAAATTTTAAAATTTTCAACAAAATAATAACATTAACTTCAACTTCAGTTTATGGAAAATTACTACTACTAAAAGTAGTACTACTAAAGTTACTACTTAATTATTCTTTGAATAAAGGTAAATTGATTTGTGTTTAAAATTGAATAGAAAAACAACGTAAAAAAGAGCCACATAAGGAGATAAAAAGTCAAATCCTCATGTAAAACATAAATAGGAATTGTGATCCGACAATAAGACCTTCAACACGGATTTGCGACGTAATCGAATGATATTCATATTTAAATTCTAGCGCACTAAAGCGCTTAAGAATTTCAAACTTCATTTGACTTTCAAAGTGGCTATATGCACCCTAACCTGGCCTTCTCTCTAACTCGACAGAATATGAATTCAGCTACTTTTTTTAACATACCCCTTTAAACGAAATGTCTCGTTAATTTCTCGTTTTCGACATTCTTTACCTCCAGGTTCAAATTTATGCATACATTTCTCTTGTTAAGGGTTATTATGCTTTAATCATAAAAAAATACAAAGAAGGGGAAAAGATTAATGATTTTCTGCAGCAAGTATGATCTCTGAAAATTGAATTGCTTCAAAGTTGAAAGTATATACGATATGGTCTGGTTATAATATGCTAATCGGAATATGATATTGGAATTTGGCACAAATTTCTAGAATAGTTCAGTTCTGATATTAGTTATCCTTTGGAGCACGCAAGAGAAAAATCGTAAGTGCTTGGTATTTTTATATAATTAGGAGCTAGAAATTGTTATTGAAATATAATATATCATTTTCTTCAATAAAAAACGTTTTCTTATTTAACACGTTGTAGGATAAATAATTATTTTTGGACTTAAAAAATACTTTGCAAGTTATTGTTTAAACACAAAATATATCATCTATTAAATTTAGAAAAAAATTAACTTAATTTTGAAGAATAACATCAAAGTTAAGCAAATTAAGAAAACGGATTGATCAATTAGGCCATAAGGGCCTAACCCATATTTTCACAATTTTACAAGAGAGACAAAAAACGTTCCTAAAAATCGAATTATTAACTTGCAAAAAAAAATTAAAAAGTACTTTCGTGATAAATTAGTGTTGAATTGAACCTTCAAAAGATTTTTCGGAAAATCTTACTAGGTTCCGAGAAAACGTAACAGAAATTTTTTTTCGCTAGTGGCGATACATTTTTTTAACTTTGGACGGTGATCAAAAATCCAATTTTCAATTTAAATACGAGTGTGAATTTACTCAATAGCTATTGAATTGTCGAATCGATACAAAAAAAGTTTGAATAAAAATATTATTAAGTCTCGAGGAAATGGAGGGGGGATTTTTTTTTCGCTGAAGGGGCACATTTTTTATAAATAATTTAATTTTTTATTTTTAAAAAAGTGAGAATTTACTTTCCGCTAAAAAAAATGTGTCAGCCATCAACAGCTGTTCAGCTTTGTGCGACTACACGTGGACACATGGGCCTCAGCAAAATTCACAGGCCCTTATAATATGTTTTGAATATGTCGTTGGTAGACGTGTAGAGGAACGACGTGGGGTATATATAGGTATAAGCTCGAGGGTGTAAGTGACAGGGGGTGATTACTGAGGGCGGGGGAAATAGATAAGGGGTATATATTAGAGGAAGAATAATATAAGAAAAGAGGGAGAAAATGAGATTTAGGGGAAGAATTGTAAAAAGGTAGGAGAGTGGGTATGTTGGTATAGGGTGACAGGGTGTAGGTAAAGGGTGGGAAGATATATATTCATAAGGAAAAGGGTGTGAAAATAAGAGATTTGGGGTTATAAGGAGAGGTGTTTAAAGAGGAGGAGATGAACGGAAAGGGTGGGTGACACTAGAGAGAAGGTTGCAATAATAAAAAAAGTAGTGTATGGGACAGAGTTTGGAGAAATTAGAAACTAGAGAAGAAGGGAAGTGGGTAAAAGGTGAGGTTAACCAAAAGGGGATGGAAGAAGAAAGCATGATGGGCTAGAGGATTCGACATAAAGGTAAACGGATTCAACATAGGGGAAAGATAGTTGAGGTTATGTGATTACATAGGAGTGTGACTTGATGGTAGAAGAAAGGTAATGTATAGAAGTGGAATGCAAATGAGTGAAGAGTAGGGTCAGGGAGGAGAAGAGAGAAGAGATTATGAGTGTCATAGAGTAGAGTGGTGAAGTGTATATGTGTACAGTGTTGCTCGGGTACGGAGGTGAGGATTGGTGGTTTAGGGGAAAGGGGAAAATGGTAAGAGTTGTATAGAAGTAAATGTTTGACATTTGAGAAGTACAGGGGTAAAAAATGCGGGCTGAAGTTGATTTTGGCACCATGTGTGGCAAATGGCATGTAGCCCAAATTGAGACCTAAACATATTGTGGTCTTTGATTTTTTTCTTTAGTGCTGTATATTTATCAAAGACTTTTTTTACAATCGACGAACCAAGTGTGCTCAACAAGAGATCGAGAAGAAAAGAAAAGTAAAGGATCTCATTCCATTGCCATCAACTGAACCGCGGTTAGTGCCCAACGATGGAAGCAAGCGATAGGACGGAAATTACGGCACAATTTCGCCCGACACGTCAACCGCTGTAACGGTTCGACGCTCTCGGAAAAGAGCAAAGTTGCAAAGAAAATCTAAAACATCAAACAAAGTTTTCTAGAAAACAAAGAAAATGAAGATAAACAAGCAATAAGGGCAAAAGGGAGAAAAGGGGAATGTGAGAGAGCGAAGGAAGCACAGCAGCACGGTCATTTTCGCGAAATTTCAATTTGGCGAGTATAACGGAGAGCAGGAGCTCGCGCTGTATTTCATATGCAGCTTACGAGGGTGATGGTACAATATACATAAACGAGAAAGTGGGAGAGGCGAGAAAATACGAGGCCAGCCAGGAAGCTTAAGAGAGGTCCTCGACTTTTCCCGATTTTCCTCATTTCCTTATTTCGGCTGGGGACTCGACCTTTTCTCTCCTCATGCTGACCCCACGACCTCCTTAGTGAAAGTCGGTGATAATATTCTTCTCAGGCAGAAACAATGCGAATACAAGGGCTTTCCAAAACAAAAATAAAAAAAAGAGCGAGAAATAAAAACAGTGGTCGAGAAACATACTTGATTAAACTGAAAATGCTATCTCGTAAATCCACGAGCAGTCTCTGCAAGATGAAAGCTCAAAGCTAGGACTAAAAATATTCAGTTGCAGATGTGGTATATATTCTACATAGATAGAAGATCGCAAACGATAAAACGAGCAAAACTCGATGAATCCACTTCTCTCGATTGCGCAACATTTAACAAAGTGTTCTTTCTACAAAAGCTTGGGTATTTTTCAGGGTTTTTGTTTTAGGTAATTATTCATTTATAGAGGGGTCGTTTATTATATTTCACTTTACAGATAACGGTTTTATCGACTAAATAATATAAGGTATATTAGAAATATTATGGCGGAGGAAAATTTGAAAACTGAAAATCGGATATTCTTCACAAGATGCGCTTTTGCGACACATCAACTTAAAATCTTTAATTTCATTACGCATTTTATTTATCGGTTTGCATTCACAAGATTAGAGAAAATTCTATTCCTTTATTCGGGGGTGAAGAACAAGGTCAGAATTGGTAGAATAAATGCTACAGGTAATGTTTAGATAAATTGTAATTCATTATATTACAAGCTAAATGAACATTTGACATTTAATTACCGTAATTAAATTTCGATGCTTTGCAATAGGAACTAGAAAACCTGAAAATTATGAATTTTAATAATTTAAATTTAAATATTGCAGACTTCACAACATACAATTCTCTTGAAAGAGTTGTCTTTCACGGAGTTATGGGAATAATAGAGGAATACAATTTTCTAAAAAAAAATTAATTTAGGTCCCCAAATACAAATTCGCACACCAAAATTGAGAAATAAATGACAACAAAATCTTATGAATGATTTAGGCTTGTACTAATTATTGGAATTAAGTTTTGGAATCCAAAAATTATTAATAAAAACCTGTATTTTACTTCTGAGGTTGCTGAATTATATTTAAAAGTATGTTCCCGTAACTTTTGTTCTCACTCGGTAACACTTATATTTTAGAATATATCTCGAGAAAAATGAATTTAAAAAATCTAAAACAATTTGAAAGTTATTATTCTTATTCCACGGTAATTATTGACAAATAAACAAAATAAATGTACATCGTAGGATTTTTGTGTTACCGAATTCGGTAAAACTTTTTTTAATGATTCGGAATAAAATAGGAAGAAAAATGAAAAGGTGAATGTAGTGCTGAATAGGGGGTGAAAAAATTTGTTATTATCAACCGTTACATATACAAATTGCAGTTGCAGTCTTCTCGTTCAGGCTATCAAAGCTGATCGAAATTTAAGTCAACATTGATCTAAGTAAGGACTATTTATTGAAAGTTATGAATAATCATCTTCCTGAGATGTGCTTTTAAACGTATCTTTATTTTTTCAAAGAAATAATACTCAACTACAAACAAAAATTATAAATAAATAATATTTATTCAATTATTATTTATTTTCAATCAGTTCAGTATATAATTATACTTTCTATAGGGTTTTAAAATGTCTTTCAAGGCATGTTATAAAAATAAAACAATTTCAAATTTACATAAATCCACTTGTATTAACAGAAATCGCAGATAACCATAATTTTCGTTTTTAAATTTATCTACACTAAAAATATGATTCTTGACCTCTGAAATTGGTATTTTCGTTCAATTATTACTGTGAAATATTGAGAAAAGAATTATTTAGTTGGTTTTGTAAAGTCCCATTAAAAAAAGTCAGAGTACAAACACAACTTTTTGGCAACGACCCATAACAGTATGAAAAGTTATTTCAATAGCCAAAACAGGTGTTAATTAGCATATTTTAACAAATGAGAAAGAGGAAACTCACGTAAGAAATGCTTTGGACCCCCCCCCCCTAGAAAAAGCCTTACGTAATTAATGTACGCTGTCAGTTGAATCCATTCTACCATAAAACTATTCTAAACCATAAAATTGCAGGTCTGGGAGTTGAGACATTTTTTCGATTTTTTTTTCCATTTTTTTTTATCTCAGGGGTAGAAAATGAGGGTCTTCTGGAAAAGAGGAAAATTCAACTTCTTGTGGTAGTTTTAGATATGAAATGGAACAATTTCAAGCCATAAAATTTCAGGTCTTGAAGTTACGACATTCAAAATTTTTCAAATAAATTTTTTATTATTTTAGGGGTAGAAAACGAGGGTGTTCCAAAAGAGATAGAGGAATGGAACTATTTTTGGTATTTTCGGACATCAAATGAAACCATTTTAAGCTTTCAAATATTAGGTATCGAAGTTATGGCCATTTTTTAGAATTTTTGGTTCAATTTCTTTTATTATTTTCGGGGTAGAAAACGATGGTTTTTCGGAGGAACGAGAGGAATGAATCTTTTTTGGGTATCTTCGAACATTAGCCTTAATCATTTCAAGATATGAAATTGTAGGTCTCGGAGTTAGGGAATTTTTAAAGAATTTTTCATCAATTATTTAATTAACTTAGGGGTAAAAAATAAGGCTATTCCTGAAGAGATTGAGGAATAAAAATTTTGTGGGTATCTTTGAAAATAATATGGAACTATTCTAAGCCATAAAATCGAAGGTCTTGAAGTTAGGGAATTTCGCAGAATTTTTTTAGAATTTTTCTTACCTTAGTGGTAGAAAACGAGGACGTTCGAGAACAGCTGGGAAGATAAAACTTTTTTTGGTATCTCTGGACATCAAATGGAACCATTTTAAGCCCTTTATTTCTTGGTCTCGAAGTTAGCCTTTTTATAATTTTTGTCGATTTTTTAATATTGTACCCATCCCAAGGAGGGGAAGTGAGGAGAAATTTTGGGAGGGAAATAAGAAGAGGTGAAGTCGGTGAAATAAGATAAAATAAGTGGAGGGGAAGTGAGGAGAAAAGAGTGGAAGAAAATTAGGAAAAGTGAGGGGAAATTGGGGGCGAGGTAGTGGAAGTGAGGGAAAGTGAGCGGATGAAAAGTAGAAAAAATGGGGGGAGGGCAGTAGGGGAAATTAGAAAGAATGAGCTGAGGGAAAGTAGGTGAAGTGAGGTGAAATTCAGGAGGGTAAGTTTAGCAAGTAAGGGGAAGTAGGGAAAATGATTAGAAATTATGATAAGTAGAGAGAGAGTGAGGACTACGGAAAGCAAATAGGCGAAGGTGAGTATTAGCTGGAGAAGCAAGAAGAGGAGGAAGTAGATGAGGAAGAAGTTTGGTAGAGAAAGAATGAGCCGAGGGAAAGTAGGGGAAATGAGAGGAATGAGTGGAGGGGAAGTAGGTGATATGAAGGGACATGTAGGGTGGGTACGTATGGAAAATAAGTGGAAGTAGGCGGGAATACGAAAAATTAGGGAAGATGAGGAAGGAGTAGGGAACCCTATGGCAAATGAAGGGAGTGTAGGTAGAGGAAATGAGGGAAGAGTAAGTGGAAGTAATGGGAGGGGAAGTGAGAGAAAATTATAGAAAATGAGGGTATGGGAAGTAGGTGAAGTGAAATTAGGGAGGGAAAGTACAGAAAGTCAGGAGAAGTAGGGCCAATATCTAGAAATTATGGTGAGTAGGAGAGGGAAATTGGGAGCTATAAAAGGGAGGGAGGGGAAGGGTTGTGTAGCTCGGGAAGCGTGGAGAGGGTACGTGGATTCTTTCACAAAATGCCCTTTGGCGACCTCTGATTTTTTTTATCTGGAAAAAGTACCATTAGAGTATAGGTCATAAAAAGGATATTTTTGGTCAGGGTTTTAATATAGCTTCAAAAGGGAAGTTTGTTCTACAAATGACTGCATGAAAGAGGACATATTTAGAGGTATTTAATGAAGCAAGTTATTTGAGTTTGATCCAGATTACTTAGATATATTCTTGTTTCAACAGTAACAAGCTGCCTGTCATTCTGTCAGTTACAGCTTACATGCTGTACATACCTTCTTAAGAATGACATGTGTGAATAGTTTGATGCTATGAACATATCAAACAATAACTAAATTGAAATCCTATCTAAAGTTCATGCAATATATCAATGTTACTAATTTTGACACTAATAACTTAGTGGCTGTTATCAGTTTATTTATCCATTAATAAAGATTACGAATTTTCTGCACCAAATGATTTTTTAATATTGGGAAATAATTATGTTCTTAACATTTTGCTAAGATTTGGACATTTTTTCACGCTTTTAAAGAGATGAGAAAAATAAAACTATGAACGAAAACATTACAGGTACCGACAATAAGATTTCTGGGAAAATTTAGAAATGTTCAGGTTTCATTTTAAAAGACTAGCTATGACGGAAACTTGAATTAATTAATATTATTGAAACTATTGCAAATTTTAAATGATATAGGTTTTATTTCAGAAGAATCGATATTGCGGAAACTGAATTATTTCAAAAGATACTCAGAAGTACTCGAAGTTTTGAACAAAAATTTTTAAATGCTTTATATCTTGCGAAGATTTAAAAAAAATTTTAACAAAAGTTAGATTTTTCATGATTTCGAAAGGAAAAGCTTTTTCGAAATTTTAAAAGGTTTCAAGAGAATACAAATTTTTTTATAAAATTCCTGGGAAAATGTAAACTGATTTTTTATTCTTATAAATTCATTTTAAGAGAATATTAAAAAATATTTGAAAACATTTTAAAATATTTCAAAAGTTGTCAAAACAGAGTCTGAAAAATGTGAAGGACATTTTTTAATTTTGCAGATTTAAAAAAGAATGTTTGGAAAATTTCCAATAATTTTAAAAGATATTTAGAACGTTTCCCAAAAAGATGTCAAGAAATTAAAATCAAAATGTAAATTCTTTAAGATCTTGAAAACAAATTTCAAAGCTATATAACAAAATTAAAAGGTTTCAAGAAAAGTAACTTTTCTTAAACTTCCTGAAAAAAACGTTAATGACTTTTTATTTCTTAAATTACATTTCAAAGACCGAATGACCATCGGTAGTCGGTAAGTTTTGAGTTATTCATAGATTTCGCCATTTTTTTGCATCCTGTCTCAACAGCCTTAAGAATATTTTAAGAGATTAAAAATATTTTAAATCTTTGAAAGATTTCCGAAAATTTATAAAATATTTTTTAATTTCTTCCAAACTTCTGAAATTTTTGAATATTTTTCCTACAATTTTGTAAGATCCTGTAAAAATAAAAAAATAGAGTTTTTCGACATATTCGAAAATTTGAAGAATCTGTCTGAATTTTCTCAAAAATTGTAGAAAATTATATTTATATAAACTTAAAAAAATGCACAAATAAGCATGAAAAAAGAAACAGTTATTTGAAATACCTATTTTGTATTAAAAATAATTTTTCTCTCCAAATTATAATTAGTATTACATTTTTCTTCAAGAATTCATCTATTTTGGTTAAAAATTCAACTGCTTGGTTAAAAATTGAACTATTTTGTTAAAAATTAATTTTCTTGGGTTTGAAAAATTGAACTGTTCTATAGAAAATTCATCTGTTTGAGAAAACATTTCATGTTTTTAGCTTAAAAATGCAACTAGTTGAAAATCATTCTTAGCTGTGAATAACATATTAAATTCTTCGTTGAAAATTTAGCTTCTTTGGTAGAAAATTCAACTATTTGGTTGAAAATAACTTTTTTGTTGAAATTTTGACATATTTGACATATCTGACGTATCTGACATATCTGACAGTTAAGTTGGAATTTTACATCGAAAATTGGCATTTCCAAACAAAAATCATTATAATTTGAACAAGATTCAGAATCTTTTAACAATTTGGATTATGTTAGTGCTTGCTGATGAAAATTGGTACTGTTAATAAAAACATTATATTTCAAAGAAGATTCATATTTTTCAACAATTTCAGGTTATGTTAGCATTTTATACTGGAAATAGCTATAGATTTTACAGAAGATTTACAATATTTTTTACCAATTTCGGGATATGTTGACATTTTTTCCTGGAAATCGCTTATTTTATACAAGAATCATTCAATTTCACAGAAGATTTACAAAATTCAGAACAAATTATTGATATATTATGTCAGTGGTTTTGGAACAAATTTGATATTTTTAATTTAAAAAATCATAAGATTTTTCAGAGTATTAAACAGTCATTAAATTTGCATTTTTTTACAAGTTTTCGTTTTGTTGGCGTTTTATACCCAAAGTCGCTATAAACTTTTTACAATTTTTGAACTATAAAGAAGATTCACCGTTCTTACCAATTTGTTGTTCTGATATTACTATTGTTATTAAAACTTATTAAATATTTACATTATTTGAACAATAATATCTGAGGTTAGTATTTTCCGTCTGAAATTGGTATTTTGGTTCAAAAATGCAAGGACTTCATTTTCTATATATTGTACAAAAATTTTATATGTATTAATTCTAAAATTAAGATATCAATTTTCACCAATCATCAAAAACATTGCCCCCGCTTTACTTTTATATTACGTTAGATAACAGATACTATATAATACAACAATTTTGTAATAACATTAATTTTATATTTTAATTAAGAAATTACTTGAGACAAAAAAGCAATTGTTTTCTAGTTCAGATTATATTGTCAGTTATCTAAAATTTAATTTTTGTCGGCCGTAATTTTTCCTGCGAGTTTTATTTGCTGCGGAATGTAATATAGCGTCCTTACTATCAGAAATAAAAAAGATTTACAATGAAATTACCACAGTGCACCGAGTAAAGACGGGCGCAAAAAATATCAAGAGATTATTTTTTGAGGCAATGAAAAAGAGATCGTATCCGCGACATTTCCACAAAGATAAAGGAAGTGGGCATTCTTTCTCAGAATAACGTGATAGGACCATAAAATAGAGCAAGGAGGAAAGAAAAAAACATGAAAATAACCAGGAAAAATTAGATTGTGAAATTACTCATTTCCTGAAGATAATTACATCCATCTCGAACATGAAAAGATTACCGTGGAGGTGCCAGTCATAATATCTAGAAAAATATCAATACACTCTACATCACGTTTTTAAATGACGTATCAGGGTTGCTACCTAACCTTTCCTGATATTTCCCTGACCAATTTTTTATTTTCCCTGACTGTTATACATTTTTCATTTAGGTATAAAAACAGCCTTGCACCTAGGAGATCAAGAATGTTATTGAAAAAACATGTTTTTTTTCTAAATTTATCTTAAACAGTTTTAATGATAACAGCAGAAAATGTTCTCAAAACAGGGGAAATGGAGGGATTTATATACAAAAATAGAGAAATATTTCTTTGTCAATAAAATTAATGTGTAGATACCATATATTGAATTGAATATACAAAAGCAAATTTTAACAAAAGGTATCCTTTCAAAAAAAATCCATTTTTCAACCAAACAGATTAATTTTCAACAACAAAATATATTAATTTTAGATCAAGGATTTGCATTTGCAATCAAACAGTTGAACTTTTGAGCAAAACAGACGAATTTTTAACGAAGAAGTTGAATTTTGAACCTATAAAGATGAATTATCAACCAAAAGATTGAATTTTCAAACAAAAAATATTGAACTTCAACCAAAAAAGGTTGCATTTTTAATCAAATAGTTGAATCTTTAAGCCAAAAAGATGAGATTTTGAGAAGACAGTTAAATTATCAACCTAGAAAAATTAAATTTCAACCAAGAACTTTTGTACCAAAGAATATGAATTTTCAATCCAACCAAACGAATTTTCAACAAAAAAGTTGAATTTTCGACGAAAAAAGAAGGCTTTTCAACCCAAAAATTAAATTTTTAACAAAATAGTTCAATTTTGAACCGAAAAGTTTAATTCTCAACCTAGAGATATAAATTTTCAACAGAATGATCGAATTTTTAGATAAATAAGAATCTCAAGTAAACCAAAAACATTTGCATTTTCAACTGAATAGTTAAATTTTTGAGCCAAAAAGAAGAATTTTTCAGAATGCAGTTAAATTTCCAATCCAAAAGGATGAATTTTCTTCCCCAAAAGATGAATGTTCAACAAAACTCAACCAGCAAAATGAATCTTCAACGAAGTAGTTGAACATCTAGCCAAGTAATTGAATTTTCAACCAAAAAGATTAATTCTCAACAAAAAACGTAATAATTAATATTTCAACCAAGAAGGATTTTAATTTTAAATCAAAAACAGTTAAATTCATTCAAAAAAGTTGTATTTTCAACCAAATAGTTGAATTTTCAAATAAAAAAGATAAGTTTAAAACCAAAAATCTGCCCGCTTCGCCGGCAAATACTCTCTTAATAAGCTTCATCGTTATGACCTGCTTTTGTTTTAATTATGC